>WNWK01005143.1:0-126128 GCA_009830355.1 Cherax destructor | reverse complement strand
AGAAGATAAATGGTAAGTGGTAATACGAATTTTTTGTGTGCCCAGCAAGCCTAATCATATACAGTCCACAACTTTAATTTACCAAAATAGCTGGTTTTAATATTGCAATTATTAATTTAATGTCAGGTCTAGCTTTTTGTGAGAGTGATAGGGAGTGGGCATCGAGGGGGTTACAGTCCTGCGACCTACTGTGACTTAAGTCCCACTTATCTCACCCAAATTACTTGCAGATAATAATTCAGTTAATACCTTGTAAACCTCCTGCAGGTAATTTATTCACATAATAATAATTCTAAATAACAATTATTATCTTACACTAGCTCACATGAGATAGTATGATACACTCATCACTGCCCATGTAGTTTAAAATTAATTCTAATTATTTATCTTAATGTCTTACTGAATAATGTGTCAGGGCTGCCACTATGTTATCTCCTGGCACTCAGAGGTAGGGAGAGTGATGCTAGGACATACACCCAGCTGGGCAAGACACTGTGAGACACACACCATCCTGCTCCTAGCATATACCCAGCAGAGAGAGACACTATGAGACACCAACCTGCTACTAGCATACATCCAGCAGGACAAGACACTATGAGACAGTCACCAACCTGCTTCCATACATAGACAAGTGATGTCGTCTGCACAGCAATGGAGGCTCCTACTGGTGTCTTCTTTGTTATTCCGTCCGTAGCTTTTATCATGCATTCATGTTTTTGTCACTAACCTAAATCAATTAACAACTTGGTATTCACTTTTTTCTTTAGTATTATGGTCATAATCATAACCCGATGATATTAACTGTAGTCACAACTCAACTATGCAACAACAACTGCTGGGGATTTTTACAATTTTTTCTTTTATTAACTGTATCGCGCATTTATGACCTTTTCACGGCATTCCTGCCATAGCCGACCAGATATTTGCATTTATTTCTATTTAAGGTCACAACCTAAAATATGATTGTTTTGATTATTTATGTCAACACTGCCGCCAACAGCCTGACCAGCTGCTTGCTACCCTCCCTCACACACCTTCCAGTAAAATCATCCGCATTCAAATTTAAATTGTAAATGTCTTGATCTTATCACATCATTCGCACTCTAGAAAGCTGTTACATTCTTGTAGGTGTGTTCACTGATGCAATCACGTACGATGACCGCTAACTATACCTTAGGACAGCCACTAGAACACTAAATCCTTGGAGCACTATTTAACGATACTGCCTCACGTGTGTGTCTGTTTATACTCACCTAATCGTGGTTGCAGGGGTCGATTCATAACTCATGGCCTTTTCACTGGTCGCTACTAGGTCCACTCTCTCCCTGCTCCATGAGCTTTATCATACCTCTTCTTAAGGCTATGTATGGATCGTGTCTCCACTACATCCCACTTCCACTTTCTGACAACTCTATAACTGAAGAAATACTTCCTAACATCCCTGTGGCTTATCTGAGTTTTCAACTTTCAATCATGATCCCTTGTTGCTGTGTCACATCTCTAAAACATTCTGTCCCTATCCACCCTGTCAATTTCTTTCAGTATTTTATGTTGTTATCATGTCCCCCTATCCCTCCTGTCTTCCAGAGTTGTCAGGTTGAATTCCAATAACCTCTCCTCGTAGAACAAACCCCTCAGTTCCGGGACTAGTATTGTTGCAAACCATCGCACTTTGTCAAATTTCTTGACGTGTTTGACCATGTGTGGGTTCCGTACATGGTGTATAGTGTCATGAATGACTCCTTACTTAGATGACGCAACGCTATTCTCAAGTTTGCCAGGCGCCCTTATGCTGCTGCGGTTATTTTTTTAATGTGCGGCTCAGGCGATGTGCTCGGTATGATCCTTTTCCCAAGATCCTTTTCCTTGAGTGAGTTTTGCAGCCTTTGACCTCTTAGGCTGTACTCCGTCTGCGGTCTCCTTTGTCCTTCCCCGATCTACATAACTTTGCACTCGCTGGGTTTAAACTCCAGGAGTCATTTGTCAGACCAGGCTTGCGGCCTGTCCTTATCTCTTTGTAGGCTTACCTTAGCCTCTTCCGCTTTTATTCTCATCATTAGTTTAACATCGTCTGCTAAAAGGGACACCTCTGACTCTGTCCCTACCGTAATATCATTCACATACAAGAAACAGCACCAGACCTAGGACTGATCATAGTGGAACCCCGCTCGCCATAATCACCCACTCTGACACCTCGTCTCGAACCAACACACGTTGTTTCCTTCCTGTCAGGTATTCCCTGCATTACTTTCCCTTCTTCTCCTGCCTGCTCCTCTAGTTTTTCAACCAGACTCTTGTGTGGAACTTTGTGTGTGTGTGTGTACTCACCAAGTTGTGGTTGCAGGAGTCGAGTCACAGTTTCTGGGCCCCGCCTCTTCACTGGTCGCTACTAGGCCACTCTCCCTAGAACTTTCTCATACCTCTTCTTAATTCTGTGTATGGATCCTGCCTTCACTAAATCACTTTCCAGGCTGTACCACTTCCTGACAATTGTTTGACTGAAGATATGCTTCCTAACATTCCTGTGACTCATTTGAGTCTTCAGCTTCCAATTGTGACCCCTTGTTGCTGTGTCCCATCTCTGGAACATCCTGACTCTGTCCACCTTGTCGATTCTTCTCAGTATTTTATATGTCGTTATCATATCCTCCCTATCTCTCCTGTCCTCCAGTGTCGTCAGGTCGATTTCCTTTAACTTCTCCTTATAGAATATGCCCCTTAGCTCCGGGACTAGTCTCGTTGGAAACCTTTGCACATTCTCTAATTTCCTTACGTGCTTGGCTAGTTGTGGGTTCCAAACTGGTGATGCATACTTCAATATGGGCCTGACGTACATGGTGTACAGGGTCCTGAATGATTCCTTACTGAGGTATCGGAACGCTATTCCTACGTTTGCTAGGCTCCCATATGTTGCAGCAGTTATCTGGTTGATGTGCACCTCAGAAGTGCTCGGTATTATACTCACCCCAAAATCCTTTTCCTTGAGTGAGGTTTGCAGTTTCTGGTCCCCCTAGACTGTACTCTGTTTGCGGTCTTTTTTTCCCTTCCCCAATCTTCATGACTTTGCAGTTGGTGGGGTTGAACTCCAGGAGCCAGTTTCTGGACCAGGCTTGTAGCCTGTCCAGATTCCTTTGTAGTCCTGCCTGGTCCTCCTCCGATTGAATTCTCCTCATTAACTTCACAGCGTCTGCAAACAGGGACACTTCTGAGTCTATTCGGTCATGTCGTACACATATACCCCTGAGGAACCCCGCTCGCCACAGGCGCCCATGTACCATGACTCGCTGATGTCTTCCCGTCAGGTATTCCCTGATCCATTTAATTGCCTTCCCTGTTATATCTGAATGGTCTTCAAAAGCCTTCTTACAGACCAAGAAAATACAGTCTACCCACCCTCTCTCTCTTGTCTTGCTGTCATAGAACGCCAGTAGGTTTGTGACACAGGATTTCTCGTCCCAGAAACCGTGCTGGTTGTTGTTAAGCTCATTACTTTCTAGGTGTTTCACTACTCTTCTCCTGATAATCTTCTCCATGATTTTGCATACTATTCATGTCAGTGACACTGGTCTGAAGTTTAATGCTTCGTGTCTGTCTCTTTTTTTTTAAACTGGGATTACATTTGCTGTATTCCATTCGTCAAGTAGTCTCCCTATTTCGATAGATGTGTTGAAGATTGTTGTTAGTGGTATAAAGAGCGCCTCTGCTTCCTCTCTCAGGACCCATGGAGAGATGTTACCCGGCCCATCGCCTTGGAGGTATCTAGCTCGCTTAGCAGCCTTTCACCTCTTACTCGGTTGTATGTATTGTGTCCAGTACCCCATCTCTCCGTCTTCCTGAAATCCCTTCTGTCTCCTCTGTGACTTCTTCTTTGAATCTCATTTTGACCTCCTCACATACTTTTCGGTCATTTCTTTTGATCTTCCCTCCTTCCTTTCTTAGCCTGATCACCTGGTTCTTGACTGTTGTTTTCCTCCTAATGTGGCTGTACAACAGCTTCCGGTCAGATTTGGCTTTCGCTGCTATGTCATTTTCGTATTGTCGTTGTACCTCCCTCCTTACCTGAACATATTCATTTCTGGCTCTACGACTGCTCTCCTTATTCCCCTGGGTCCCTTGCCTTCTATTCATCATCAGTTCTCTAACACACAATGGCTCGTCCTGGCCTTCTCGTTATTTATGTTACCCTTGGATACAAACCTCTCCTCTGCTTCCTTGCATATTGTTGTCACATATTTCATCATCTCATTTACTGATCTACCTGCCAGTTCTCTGTCCCACTGAACCTCGTGCAGGAAATTTATGCCTGTGTAGTCCTTTCTCTTGTAGTCTGGCTTCATTAGTCCTGCTCTTCCTGCTTCCCTCTCCACTTGTAACTCTATGTATTCCAAGCTCAGAACCACGTGATTACTAGCCCCGAGGGGTCTTTTATATGTTATGTCTCAATATCTGAACTACTCAAGGTGAATACTAGGTCCAGTCTTGTTGGTTCATCCTCTCCTATCTCTCTGGCAGTGTCCCTTACGTGTCGGTACATGAGGTTTTCCAATACCACATCTATCACATTAGGCCTCCACGTTTCTGGACCCCCATGTGACTCCAAGTTTTCCTAGTCAATTTCTTTATGATTGAAGTCACCCATAATCAGCAGCTTTGCCCTGCTCACATAAGCTCTTCTGGCCACTTCAGCCAGTGTGTCAACCATCGCTCTGTTACTCTCATCATATTCTTGCCTTGGCCTCCTGCTATTCTGTGGTGGGTTATAGTCTCTTGCTTTTCCTCTGTCTCCTCTTCTCACGTCCTCAAAATCCCATTGGTTTTTGATGAGCAGTGCCACTCTTCCACCCCCTCTGTTATCTCTGTCTTTCCTCAGGATCTGGTATGCAGTTGGAAAAATGGCATCTCTTATTATTCCTGTAGTTGGTTTCTGTGAGAGCTATGATGTCTGGTGATGCCTCTTTGATTATTTCGTGCCACTCCCACTTATTCGTTATTCCATCAACGTTAATGTACCATATGTTCAGTTTCCTCTCCAACACTGTATTCTAGGGGGTTAGTGGGGTTTGCTGGGTTGGGGGACCTGGCAGGGTGCTCTGGGATTCTACCGCATACTGTGGTGCGTACTCACCTAGTTCTCACCTAGTTGTGGTTGCAGGGGTCGAGACATAGCTCCTGGGCCCGCCTCTACACTGGCCGCTACTGGGTCACTCTCCCTGAGTGCGCGTGTGTGTGTGTGTGTGTGTGTGTGTGTCTGTGTGTGTGTCTGTGTTAGTTAGTTAGTTACCATTTTGTCCTAGGCACATGTCGATTAGACACTAGGCCTGTTGTATGTTAGTTACCATTTTGTCCTAGGCACATGTCGATTAGACACTAGGCCTTTTGTATGTATGTGTGAGTGTGTGTGTGTGTAAGGAAACACTTCGAAATGTTTCCGCCCCGCCGGGAATAGAACCCATGTGCATGAAATGTAATGTGCATGAAATGCACATTACAAGTCTTTTATATGCAGGAAGTAAAATCTAAAGGTGTTAACTCTGGCTGATTTGGAGAAAAGAAACGAGGGTCATAGCTGGAACTCTTGAAATATACGGTCTGCAGGGTCTGCAATGCAGACACCGGCAACCTTAAGAATGGGAGCTGGCTCTGTTGAGTACCTGCCACTTAATTTCCGTCTTGTTTTCCAAACTGCACTTACAGAGGAAGTAGAAGTGACGGTAGAAATATAAACCAGCCAAAAAGTGCGTTTTGCTTCGCGGATTACACTTCGGACAACAACCATCGCATTCTTAAAATCAAGGAGCCGCTCTGTGTTACGATAATGGCCCCATGCAGCATACTTCAAACGCACTGCACGAGCTCAAGCAGGAGTTCACCAAGATATGTCTAACCGGGGTTTGAGGGATTATATTTGAAGCTGTGGTTAAAATACAGGTCGTAAATATTTGTAACAGCTTATCCGGGGTGGCCTTTTACTCTCATGAAACCTCACTAAAGAAGGTTTCATGAGAGTAAAAGGCCCAATCTGTTCGTTTCAGCTGTCCACGTGGGTTACGAGGAAGATCCTTCCCAGAGGAAATGATTACCATTAAAATCATCTAATACAAGGAATGGTAGGTAGGGAAGAAACCAGAAAATCAACACCAGGAATAGATAATGGTCGAGAAGGAGATGGATACGAAGAGCAGACTATATACGACTTGTTCTAGTAGATACTGGAGCACAAGAAATTCGCTTTCGTTAAATGTCCCATCGGGAAAAGGATCTAGTGTCCCCAGCAAGACAGCCTGAGAGGCGGAGGATAACAGCGGAGAGTAATTTTGGTTCTTGTAAACAAACACATAGAGAGAAGAACTGGGAGAGCAACACTTGAAGCTCACCCCGATTACCCCTGAGCCCTCTAATATTCCACTGTAAGAAAGTCATGATCTACGAATAGAAGTATAACAGTAACAGTAACGGACTAGGAAGCTCAGTAAAGTCAACGTGTGGAGGTAGCGGAAAAATTAGCAAGGAACGAATTATGAAACTTTTGATAAGAAAAGCTTTGTGTTGAAGGTTAGATAAGGTGTGAATGTGAAGTGTTGGTAGGTGGATCAGTGACCATCACTGTTTTGTATCTCCTCGATAAACATGGAGATGACATCAATTGTTTTAAATGACGGAAGCTGCAGGAAACATGGTGATAGAGGCAGAGGATGTAGGCTGAGCAACGATTGGAGAGGCAACGGAAGTTACCGAAGAAGGGGAAGATAACGAGAGGTTAGAGATATCTTCATGGGAACAGGGAATTGAACACTAGACTCAGAGACAGGAAAAGTAATGTGTTTGGGTATGATAGTTGATTCAGGGGCTAAAGAAGATTTGTACTTCGGTGATGTTTTAGATTATGGGGTAGTATGAAGAAGAGGTGATGATTTAGTTGGGGAAGGTCGTGTAGACGGATAAACATGCCAGTGAGAAGATGAAGAAGTAAAGACAGTAGGAGACGACGAATTAGGAACCTCAGAGCCTAAGGCTGCAAAAGGGTTAAACGCAGAAATGACTGTGAAAGTAGAGACTACAGAGGTGATTGTGGAAGTAGTTACTACCTAGGTTCGAAACCGTCTAGCAATTCTAGAATAAGAAAGCTCTGAGAGTCTTCCTTGAAGGCGGAGATGGGAAACTGCCATGGCGTAAGAGAAACCCTCTTTCTCTTAAAGATAGTGGATCTCACTTTAGCTTAAGAAAACCACGCAATGCTGAGAATAAGCATGGTGCGCCTCTTTACAGTTAAGGTACGTGGGAACTAGACTGCAGGATGAATTGCTAGTGTCAGCCGCCCCACAAACCTGGAATTCTGCCACTGACCTGCAATATTTTGATAGGTGGCCAAAACGCCAGCAATTTCTACATTGTTGAGGCGTAGGGATCATTTCTCGCACTTGTAAGCGTTGTCCAGCTATATAAGCAGAGGGTGGAAGTTCACGGCAGTCAAAAATTGAGTTAGGTATATTACAAGGATAGTGTTTCGGTCCGCAGGCAGGCAGTATCTACTGTTAGAATCGGAAGGCCCTGAAGCTCCAGTTGATCCCTAATGTCTCGTTCAACAATGGAATGTGCTCACGAACCGTGACAGGAGTATTGGCAATGGCGTTAAGAGTGGAAAGATTGCGAGCTTGCTCAGCATTTTTCAAAGTGACAATGCGTACATTACTCTTGAGATCATGAAATTAAATGTTTCGTCCACGACGCAGGAGTGCCTTGCTGATATCATGGTCTGAAAGACAGACTGTGTAAAGGAAAAAATTGTCCAGCAGGTCCTTTCTGTAAAGAAAAGTGAGAGGTAACAGGGTTAATGTCATCTGTTACAGAGCTGGGTCGTTTGGACAAGGGACTGGAGGTAATCCGTTCTATAATTTGTGAACTATCCGGAAATCGATGCACTGTAGAGGAAGCCAGAATCAAACGTATTAAAAGGGTCAGATGGAACCTTAGTAATAGAGGTGCGCAATGAGGTATTGCCTGAAAGACATATGATTTCTTTGAGAGGTCCGAAGAAGGGTCCGGTGAAGTACTAGGGTCGTGTGAATATGCCACTGGGAAAGAAAGGGGTCCGAGAGGTTCACGAATAAGTATCTCCATGACAATGTTTCTATATTTTTTTCAAGAAAAGGAGAGAGTGTTGTGGGAAAGCTCCAAGAAGAAATAAAAGGGACTGCATATTCCCTTCACTCCCAAGAGGAGCCTCGGAGTGGCTGGTAATGCAGATGCTGCATGGAACCCGTGCCTTATCTGGAGTCTACCCGGAGGGTGTTCCAGGGGTCAACGCCCCCGTGGAACGGTCCATGACTAGGCCTCTTAGTGGATCAGGGCCTGATCAACCAGGCTGTTACTGCTGGCTGAACATACAAACCACAGCTCGGCTGGTCAGACATTGACTTCAGATATCTGATAGGTATGTGACAAAAGTTAAATAATTGTCAAATTTCAATTATTTTTTATTGTAAGTTAATAAGGGAGGTCACAAGTCTATACTAGAAGTTCTATGAATTTTATTGGTATGGCAATACTGTAGTGCGCATTTAGCAAAATTGATAACACTTGGGATATTGCAGCTGACTTTACATTAGGAAGTAAAGGCTAAGGAAGATTTTTGCTTTGATAAATGAAAGATATGTCATTATATTGTATCCACCCTCATTTTTTTTAAATACACGTACGGTAAAGACATATATCTAAAAATAAATTTGTAAAACCATGACTCCTGAATAAAGTGTGTAAAAATCATAAGGATATATGCATAATGAAGACTTGCACCAATAGGAGATACGGTGAAAGATACCTAGGAACAGAACAAGAGCATCTATAGTTGCTTTGCATAAAAAAACAAAATTATAGAGGAATATGCATGTTACGTATACCAGATAAAGTGTACTGAAAAAAATAAAAAGTTGAACAGAAAGAAGTGTTGCAGAGAAACAAGGAGGATTTAGAAATGACACAGGATTTGTGGATCAAGTGTTTACATTGAAACACGTAAGTGAAGAGTTTTTATTTAAAGCCAAGGAACTTTTTTGTTGCATTCATAGATTTAAAAAATAATTTCAGAAGGTTGATAGGAAAACAATGTGGCAGATGTTGCAAATGTATGAAACAAGTAGTCTATTACTAAATCTAGTAAAGTAATTTCATTCGGACACTTGGGAATGTAGGAGAGAAGGCGATTATTTTCCAGAAAAAGTGGGCCTTAGACTGAGATACATCCATGGATGTATCAGTCTACGGATGGGGTTGCAAATAAAGTTAATGCTAGAGTGCTAGGGAGAGGTGTGGAATTAAAGTAAAATTAATTAGATACTAACTAGATACGGGTCGTTTGGGAGATTCTAAATAAAAGTTGCAAGGTTTCGTGGAAGAATTTGGTATGGACTATAAAAGAAGGTAATTGAAATTGATCATAGGAAAGAGCAAGGTAATGAGAGTAATAAAATGTCTATACAATAGATGTTTGTATTTCAAATTGATAGGAGGGAATATGGAAGAAGTAAACTAAACAACAGAAAAGGGGAAAAATATATATAGTGAATTGAGGCTTCCATAGAAACAAAAACTTTATCCCTGGAAACAAAAAAGGAAATGTACCAGAGACCAGTGAATCCAATACGGTTATATGTTTGTGAAGCAAAAGTTTTAAAGGTTGCAGTGAGGAGGTGCGATGTAACAGTGAAGATGTCATGGTGGAGGGTGATGGGTGTGTCATGGTGGAGGGTGATGGTTGTGTCATGGTGGAGGGTGATGGGTGTGTCATGGTGGAGGGTGATGGGTGTGTCATGGTGGAGGGTGATGGGTGTGTCATGGTGGAGGGTGATGTGTGTGTGATCGTTATGCAGAGAACTTGGGGTGTGGAAATTAGGTGTGGCCATCACCATAAACTGTCGTGCAGTTGTTGAGGTGGTTTGGATGGTTAGAAACGATTGAGAAAAATAGGAGGACTAGGACGGTAGGAATATAAGGGCTGGAGGAAATGAGAGGTATGAATCGTACATAAAATGGTTGGATTATTGGGATAAAGAAGGGTTTTAGTGATATAAGATAAGACTTTCTTGGGAGTTTCGACCCCAGAGGGTCAGCCACCCAACATAACCCAGGAAACGTAGTGCGTCATCGAGGGACTGTCTGTCTTATTTCCATTGGGGTGCTCAGTCTTGTTCCTCAGGATGTTACCCATAATATTCGACTAACATCCAGGTACTTGCTTGCTAAATGAACGGGATAACAGGTGTAAGGACACCCTCCCCCCATCCCCAATGTTTCCACCACGGACACTTAGCGTATGAAGCGATACCGTTACCTACCAGGACACGGGCTCGAACATCGAACAGGTTTGTGTGTGCACATTAAATCGTAGTTAAGGTTGATAGCTTTCGTGTTCTGACATGCTGTTGGAGTGTAAACAAGGTAACATTTGTGGTGGGATTAAGGGAATCCGGTTAGCCGAACTTGACTTCTGGAAGTGGAAAGCACTTAGCCTGCACCCTGGAGGAGGGGTGAGGATACTGCAGGCTCGACACCTACCTAAACTGGAAAGATTCTAATTAGATGAGGGATAATAACTGTGTTTCCTCTTTTTATTAGTAACTCAAATAATCCACATTGGATATTATTTTTTATTTTTGTTCTGAGTATGTAATCCAGACCAAAAAATATGTTTTACTACTGAGATAAATTTAAGTAAAATGATTCCGAATTAGAGGTCGAAATTAAGCTAACATATCAGGATTTTTAGTTATCGGAAAACAAATAATTTCAAGAATTGTTTATTATGTTCGAATCAAAATTTACATCACAGCAGAACCGTCAAAATAAGGTCCTGAAAGCATGGTTTTTGCGCCGGTCCTCCTACTCCCCTTGCGCATCTAGGTTCCCATTCTCTATTTCTGACTAATCACAAGCCTTCTGCGAGTCGCTCCAGCTGCGTGAGACCGCGTCTGCTCGCTTCCCATTGGTTGAGAGACCAAAATGTAAACACTTCTCGCTTGGCGTCACCCAGAGCCGGATTTTTGCTCTAGTTCCACTCATATACATTGTGATTATACTCTCTACAATGTCGGTAAGTACTGATTGTTGTGTCCAGTGTGTAAATGAATAGTTTAGGCATGTTTTGAGATATATATCAGGAGTTAGATATTTATAATATGAGTGTACCATGCAATTGTAAAAAGTTGAACAAAAAATGACCGTAAAAAAATGGTCCCGCCCGTCAGGGCCACATTTTAAATTTCAGTAAATAAATATTTATATAAAAAATTCTAGTGCATATATGAATTCTGTAGTGGTCTGGGTGTGTACAGAACATTCTTATTGTCATTCCAGATCAATGAGAAATTGTTCTATGGTAAATCCTCCCAAGAGAAGTCCAATTATCTCTGCATTTTGGAGGAAAGTGACTCAGATCCAGAGCCAGATGACCTGTTGCCATCTCCAGTGCAGTACCAATGTGCAGAAAGACCTGATGACAGTGTGAGGTTTGACTAAAATGATAGGTTTGATAAAATGCTAGGTCACTGCCCAGTGCAAATCAAGATATTTAAATGCAAGTATTGCAGAAAAATCATGTCACATCCTCATTTTCCTGTGCCATATGCAAAGTAAATCTATGCATCAAGAAGGAAAGAAATTGCATCATAGATTTTCATTGTAGAAATTAGTGATCTAGAATGATTGTTCTTTCTCAGGAAATTCAGGAATATGGTACTTGAAGTTTTATCCCTTTGCAATGTGTCCATGTTGCTCTTTGGTTCATTTTTATAATTTTTTTATACTTACAAAATGTTTGGAAACAAGTTCCATTAATGTTTTTGATATTGTCTATTAGTATAATAAAAAAGAAAAATACTTATTTGGTGTTTTATTAACAATTGCAAATTTGCAACATTCAGAATTTGACACCCTTTACCGGGCGGGACCGTTAAAAAACGGTCCTCGAATATTGTCAATTGCTCGAAAAGTTATTTTTAGAATTTCAATTATATGGGCTCATTATCCTTACATTGAGCTACTCAATCCACTCATATGAATACATTTCGAAATTGTCAGTTTCCAGGGAGTGCCCGGTAAAGGGTTAAGTAATTGATAAAAAATGCTTCAGTTGCATTAAACAATATAGACTCACTGAAAGAAGAAAATATTGAAGAAATGTTTTAATAATTTGGGTTTATGTTAATGATTCACAATGGTGTATCACTGAAGACACCAACAGTAGTCCATAATGTTGCAGCTGATATGCTCTTGACAACCTATCTCCATTGTACTGATGTTCTGATGAAACTTTTCACCATGCTCATCACTAACTTTTCTCCATGCTCATCACAACTTTTCATCATGCTCATCACTAACTTTTCACCATGTTCATCACAAACTTTTCACCATGCTCATCACTAACTTTTCATCATGTTCATCTCTAACTTTTCACCATGCTCATCATTAACTTTTCACCATGCTCATCACTAACTTTTCACCATGATCATCACTAACTTTTCACCATGCTCATCACTAATTTTTCATCATGCTCATCATTAACTTTTCATCATGCTCATCACTAACTTTTCCCCATGTTCACTAACTTTTCACCATGCTCATCACTAACTTTTCACCATGCTCATCACAACTTTTCATCATGCTCATCACTAACTTTTCTCCATGCTCATCACAACTTTTCATCATGCTTATCACTAACTTTTCATCATGGTCATCACTAATTTTTCACCATGCTCATCACTAATTTTTCACCATGCTCATCACTAACTTTTCACCATGTTCATCACAAACTTTTCACCATGCTCATCACTAACTTTTCATCATGTTCATCTCTAACTTTTCACCATGCTCATCATTTACTTTTCACCATGCTCATCACTAACTTTTCACCATGATCATCACTAACTTTTCACCATGCTCATCACTAATTTTTCATCATGCTCATCATTAACTTTTCATCATGCTCATCACTAACTTTTCCCCATGTTCACTAACTTTTCACCATGCTCATCACTAACTTTTCACCATGTTCATCACTAACTCTTCATCATGCTCATCACTAACTTTTCATCATGATCATCACTAACTTTTCATCATGCTCATCACTAACTTTTCACCATACTCATCACTAACTTTTCACCATGCTCATCACTAACTTTTCACCATGTTGATCACTAACTCTTCATCATGCTCATCACTAATTTTTCAACATGTTCATCACTAACTCTTCATCATGCTCATCACTAACTTTTCACCATGTTCATCACTAACTTTTCATCATGCTCATCACTAACAGCACCAAGACTGGATAGATTTTCAGATCAGGAATTTGTAGCCTAACAAATACTCCTCTCTAAACTTTTGCATAAGTTAAAACGTCTCCAAATTTGACCTTATATTAAAGAAATCCTGCAACTTCACTGTCCATAGCCTTCATTAAGTTTTTTTTATTAGGGACAATGTTATATGCAATGGTGGATAAATACTTTTTGAGGATGCACCAGTAGACTAGGTTACATGATTTTTTTTCTGGAATGGGTTATTTTATTGCTGGTTATTCGTCATGAGTATTCCAAAAACAGAGGAAGAACATGTGTTTTGGGTAATTAATTTGAAGACGGTATTAACCTTTTCACTTTTAGTTCCCATATATATTGCACTTGTGGTCGTTGTATTTTGTTAGTCTGAGTAGAATTTCCATTGACTCTTATGTTTCCTTTAATACCACAACATGAGCCACTGACATAGATGGTTTCCATTGCCGTTATGAAGGAGCGCTACTTTGAATATGCTAGATTCGATGAATAGTCTATATTCATCAGAATGGTGTTCACAGCCTAGTTTCTTCATAAGAACGTCCACATCACTGCAGAAACGCACACACCATCCTCCATCTCATGGAGTGCCGCATAAGATCGTCCACATCACTGCAAAAACGCACACACCATCCTCCATCTCATGGAGTGCCGCATAAGATCGTCCACATCACTGCAGAAACGCACACACCATCCTCCATCTCATGGAGTGCCGCATAAGATCGTCCACATCACTGCAGAAACGCACACACCATCCTCCATCTCATGGAGTGCCGCATAAGATCGTCCACATCACTGCAGAAACGCACTCACCATCCTCCATCTCATGGAGTGCCGCATAAGATCGTCCACATCACTGCAGAAACGCACACAACATCCTCCATCTCATGGAGTGCCGCATAAGATCGTCCACATCACTGCAGAAACGCACACACCATCCTCCATCTCATGGAGTGCCGCATAAGATCGTCCACATCACTGCAGAAACGCACACACCATCCTCCATCTCATGGAGTGCCGCATAAGATCGTCCACATCACTGCAGAAACGCACACACCATCCTCCATCTCATGGAGTGCCGCATAAGATCGTCCACATCACTGCAGAAACGCACACACCATCCTCCATCTCATGGAGTGCCGCCCGCATAAGATCGTCCACATCACTGCAGAAACGCACACACCATCCTCCATCTCATGGAGTGCCGCATAAGATCGTCCACATCACTGCAGAAACGCACACACCATCCTCCATCTCATGGAGTGCCGCATAAGATCGTCCACATCACTGCAGAAACGCACACACCATCCTCCATCTCATGGAGTGCCGCATAAGATCGTCCACATCACTGCAGAAACGCACTCACCATCCTCCATCTCATGGAGTGCCGCATAAGATCGTCCACATCACTGCAGAGACGCACACACCATCCTCCATCTCATGGAGTGCCGCATAAGATCGTCCACATCACTGCAGAAACGCACTCACCATCCTCCATCTCATGGAGTGCCGCCACACCAGCATGGCGTGCACGAAAATGAGATAATTGTGTTCCTTCTAAAAGGTTCCATTCGTGTAAGCACGATCCAAGAAGTGCTGCCTTCCACTTTGATAGGTCAAGGTTCCGTGGCCAAGAGGCCACGGGGTACCGTGGCCTGGTGCTTCACATGTGCTGTGTCCGGGTTCGATTCCAGGCGAAGGGGTGGAAACAATTGGACGTGTTTCCTTACACTGGATGTCTATGTTCACCCATCAGTAAAATGGGTACCTGGGAGTTAGTCGATTGGTGTGGGTCGCATCCTGGGACAAAACTGACCTAATTTACCCGAAATGTTCTGCATGACAAGTGGCTTTCTATATAGTAGTATGTCACTGATGTCAGCTAGGCCTGTATACCTTGTACATGTACTTGTAGTAAAGATAATAATAGTAATAATCTTTATTACTACAAGTACATGTACAAGGTATACAGGCCTAGCTGACATCAGTGACATACTACTATATAGAAAGCATCCAGGTACAAATTATACTGATGGGTAAACATTGGACAGCAGATGTACTAAGGGGAAACACGTCCTAAAGTTTCCAACCGCACCGGGAATCGACCCCCGGACCTCAGTGTGTGAGCCGAGTGCGCTAGCAATAGAGCTACGGGACCAGTGTTGTCAGTTTCTTCACTACTGTCACGTTCAGTGTCTTAAGACAATAGGTGAAACATATACAAGAGTGTCCTATGTAATACAGGTTTTAATGCTGACTCACAATCTGGATATGCAGAAGTAACCGTCTTTCATTTGGTTCTTCGGTTCTCGCCACATTACTGATATACGTTCCTCATTCAAGCTCAGTGTCAGTGCAGAGATACAAACAGAACAGCATATGTGTTTAATGTGGAGGCTTGTTTTATCTTGGTCTTTTTTGCTTGCAACCAAGTAGCGCTTGTACGCAATTTTGACACGATTTGTTTTGTTTTTTTAATAATATGGTGTTTACTTGCCATTTACACAACAAAATATATTTTCACTGTTCAAACATCCCTGTGGAGAAAATTCTCCAGAAAGGGGACTTCAGCCCTTTCTGCCCCCTGAGGGACTCAGCCCTCCAGAAGGGCTGATAGCTTCTCTTGCTTCCGCATAAACAGTTTAATGAAATCCACATGCAGCTGTACCAGTCATGAGTCAAGCCACCTCGTGTTGCACCAAGTGATCGTGTAATAAGAGTGAGAGTGAAATGAGAAAAATAACTCTCTTCACTTAGCAGGAACATTACAGGAAAACCCCTGCATCACTTTACTTACAATTTGGAACAATAATGAACTGTAGTCGACAGTTAGATACCAGGAAATGTATCATTTGTAATGAATACTGTGGTGGTGTTAAGCAAGGAAGAGAAATAACGGTGAGTTCAGCAAAGCCTTTGTAAAAACGCCCGAAGTGCGCTGGAGGGCTCAGATTGCTTTAAGAAACGAATGGGGAAGTATGCTTCACGCGGGAATAACGGACAAAGAACACTAGTGATCCGTGCGTTTTTGTTTCTCCTGCGGTGACAATCTCAACATTCGTGGTAGAACTATTATTATCTTACTGTTGTGGAAATACCACTAAATAAAGACTAATCTTGATCCTGGTGTAGTGTAACAGTTCGTGTAGTGGAACCTCGACTGAGTGTAGGACAGTGCAACAGTACGAAAGACACTACTGCTCCAATCATGTCACCGATACCTGTCGTACAAAGAGCACGGTAGGTTTCAATCTCTTGTTAAACTTATACTGCAGTTTCGAGTGGACACAAGGTGATTGAGGCCATCCTATAGACGGCAGTTAGATGCAGGCTTATGAGCCCAAACAAGTGAGTATAACTTCTTTCAGCAATACGTTCAAGTGAAATGCTGAAATATATGCTCCTTTGGGGCAACTTCTTAATCCCCCTTTATCCCTCATCAGCTCAGGGATGGAGTATAGATGGCTCCACGAAGGAATGTTCCGGCGGTACCTGCGGGAAGTTGAGCCATCGCTGAAGCTAAGTATCTTTCATTCATGTATTTATAGATACATAACTTGGCTTGTTATGCTCCAGAGCCCTTACAATCCTCGTATGTTAATTTTAATTTAAAATAATGATTTCATTTAATAGTACAAAAGAAATCGAAAATAAACATGGATATGTGAATGGGTAGAGAAATGCAATTTAAGCAAAATAAACACCATACTTCACAATTAAGAATAATCTTTTGTAAATATATCTGAACACTGGGATGGCCAGAGCACAAATGATGCTCTCCAACTTCTCCTGACAAGCAGACATGATGCCTAGGATTCATATTTATACATGTAGGCTGACAACATCATGGCTTTCCTCGCAGATGTATTCAAGTTCATACATATAACAAAGAACAACTCGTGTTGCAAGCATCTTACGTGACGGGTTTATTCTAACTTCAGATTCTCAACATAAAAAAAAAAAAAAATCTTAAATGCTCTCATTTATGGAAGCAGTAAATTTCTTGTTGTCCAGTGTTTTTACTAACTCATAATAACTGAGAGTTGCAGAAACTTTAAGTGGCAAGTGGTCCACAATTCAGGAAGAAGGAAGATAAGGAAGATTAATAGAGAAGATGTGAAGGTAGGAAATTGATTCTCTGTTCTCCAGGACGAGTGTACTTCAGTGGTTAGTGAAGTTAAAGGTACCACTGACTCCCCTGGTAATCAAGGTAAGAATATTCTGATTGTGGGAGACTCTCAGGTAAGATATATGGACTGTGCTTTTTGTAACAGAGATAGGAAGGTCAGACAGAGTGTGTGCCTCCCAGGAGCTGGTGTTGGTGACATAGTCAGCAGGTTGGATAATATTGTGTCAGGTAATGGGAACAAGCCCATTATCTGTCTTAGTGATGGTGGAAATGACATTGGGAAGGGCAGGAGACAGGAGCTACTGGATAATTACAGGTCAGCCATAGAAGTAGTCAGGTCTAAGGGAGGGATCCCAATCACATGTAGCATTTTGCCTAGAAAGGGAGTGGGCAATGAATGGATGTCTAGGGCAATTGGTATAAATTGTTGGCTAGATAAGTACTGCAAGGAACTTGCAATCCCATTCATTATTAACTGGGACAAATTCTATAGCAAACGTGATATGTATGCAAGGGATGGGGTTCATCTCTCTGCGGTTGGAGTGGTTGCATTAGCCAATTCGATTGAGGGGGTAATTGATGGTTTGTCTAGGACTTTAAACTGATAGATTATAGAGGTATGGGTGTTTGTGGGAAACAATCAGACTGTAGTATTAGGGCTGGAAACAGCAGATATTACCAGGATACCTCAGGGATATGTTTAATAGACAATATTCAAAATAAAGTTGCTAGTAAAGGCAAAACAATTGATCAACAAACAAAGAAATATAGTAGAGGGCAACGAGTGACTAGTTCCCTTAAGCTTTACTAAACAAATAGTAGGAGTCTAAGAAATAAGATAGATGAGCTAAGATTACTTGCAAGTGCAGGTAATATAGATATTATTGATATAACAGAGACCTGGTTCAACCTGAAAGATAGAGAAATGCCTTCTGAACACAACATACAGGGTTATAAACTCACTGATAGGGTCAACAGGAAGGGTGGTGGAGTGGCGATGTATGTCAGATATAATTTAAATTGCTGTGTTAGACAAGATATAAAATTAGAAACATCGGACACAGAATCTGTTTGGCTACAGTTTCTGGAAGGTATTGAAAAATAATTTTGGGTGTGATTTATTGGCCCCCAAACCTTGATAGGAAGTGCGGTAGGCTGTTATGGGACGAAACTCAAAAGGCATCTAGATATAAAAATGTTGTGTTAATGGGAGATTTTATCTTTAGACAAATTGATTGTAACAATGTTACAGGTAATCTTGAGTAAAGTGACTTTTTTTATATGGATCAGGATTGTTTTTTAAACAGTTTGTGACAAAACTAACTAGAGGAAACAACCTGCCTGACTTGGTTCTTGCCAACAAAGAATCACTAATTAATAATCTTGAGGTTAATGAAGAGCTTGGGGAAAGCGATCACAAATCACTTAGTTTCAATATATCATGATATTACCCAGATAACTGCAATCAAGTCTCTGTCCCAGATATCTACTTGGCCGACTTCATGGGACTGAGAAATTACCTTGGTGGGCTAAATTGGGATGACCTGACTATGGGTCAGGTAGGTGGTGTTGGTTGCCAAAATGACTTTTTCAGAGCGTAGTTCTAGCTGCCCAGACAACTTTTGTTCCAAGTAGGGAAATTAGATCTAACAAAAATGATCCTAAACGGATGAACAATAGATTAAAATATCTCATTGGTCAAAAGAGAGGAATATATAGGCGAATCAAAAGAGGGGACGGACAGATAAGAAATCAATATTTTCAATTAAAGAGAGAAATAGAAAAAGGAATAAGAAAAGCAAAAAGGGATTATTAGGCTAAGGTCGCAAGGGATTCGAAAACTAACCCAAAAAGGTTCTTTCAAGTATACAGAAGTACCTCAGGTCAGATCACTGACAGTGATAAGGATATGTGTGAAATTTTCAATACTTACTTCCTATCAGTTTTTACTCAGGAAGATACTAGCGGAATTCCAGAAATAATAAATTATGTAGAACAGGACGATAATAAACTATGCACGATATGGGTAACTAATGACATGGTCCTCAGATAAATAGAGAAATTAAAACCTAACAAATCTCCAGGCCTTGATGAACTGTTTGCAATGGTTTTAAAGGAATGTAAAGAGGAACTTAGCAAACCTTTGGCAAATCATTTCAATATATCACTACAAACTGGTATAGTGCCAGACAAGTAGAAAATGGCAAATGTAATACCTATTTACAAGGCAGGTGACAGGTCCTTAGCTTCGAACTATAGACAAATATGCATTACCTCCCTAGTTGGTAAATTTATGGAATCAATAATTACCGAGGCAATTCGTAGCCATCTTGAAAGGCATAAATTGATTAATGAATCTCAACACGGTTTTACTAAGAGGCGTTCCTGTCTTACGAATTTACTAACTTTTTTTACTAAGGTGTTTGAGGAGGTAGATCATGGTAATGAATATGATATTGTGTATATGGACTTCAGTAAGGCTTTCGATAGAGTTCCACATCAGAGGCTATTGAGGAAACTTAAGGCACACGAAATAGGAGGAGAATTTTTTTCCTGGGTAGAGGCATGATTGACAAATAGGCGGCAGAGTGTTTTCATAAATGGGGAGAAATCAGAGTGGGGGCACGTCTCAAGCGGTGTCCCACAGGGGTCAGTCTTGGGCCCCCTGTTGTTTACAATTTACCTGAATGACGTAGATGAGGGAATAAATAGCAACATAAGCAAATTTGCCGATGACACCAAAATAGACCGTCTAATTCATTCAAATGAGGACATTAAAGCACTCCAGGATGATTTGAATAGACTGATGCAGTGGTCGGAGAAGTGGCAGATGCAGTTTAATATAGACAAATGCAAAGTTCTAAATGTTGGGCAGGACAATAACCATGCCACATATAAACTGAATAATGTAGATCTTAATACTTGTGATTGCGAAAAGGATTTAGGAGTTCTGGTTAACAGTAATCTGAGACCACGATAACAGTGCATAAGTGTTTGCAATAAAGCTAACAGAATCCTTGGCTTCATATCAAGAAGTATAAATAATAGAAGTCCTTAGGTTGTTCTTCAACTCTATATATCTTTGGTTAGGCCTCATTTAGATTATGCTTCACAGTTCTGGTCACCGTATTACAGAATGGATATAAATGCACTGGAAAACGTACAGAGGAGGATGACAAAGTTGATCCCATGTATCAGAAATCTTCCCCATGAGGATAAACTGAGGGCCCTGAATCTGCACTCTAGAAAGGCGTAGAATTAGGGGGGATATGATTGAGGTGTATAAATGGAAAACAGGAATAAATAAAGGGGATGTAAATAGCGTGCTGAAAATATCCAGCCAAGACAGGACTCGCAGCAATGGTTTCAAGTTGGAAAAGTTCAGATTCAGGAAGGATATAGGAAAGCACTGGTTTGGTAATAGAATTATGGATGAGTGGAACAAACTCCCGAGTACCGTCATAGAAGCTAAGACGTTGTGTAGTTTTAAAAATAGGTTAGATAAATACATGAGTGGGTGTGGGTGGGTATGAGTTGGACCTGACTAGCTTGTGCTACTAGGTCTTATGCCTTTCTCCTTCCTTAAGTGGAAGTGACTTGACTACCTGGAGTTTTCCTTTATAAGTTAACTCCAGTTAGTCAGGTATAAGCCGGGGAGTGATGGACCTGCCTCGCATGGGTCAGTAGGCCTGCTGCAGTGTTCCTTTTTTCTTATGTTCTTATGTTCTTAAGACATTATTCAAAGTGTCTATTACCAAGTGCTCCATATAATGAAGATCAAACTGCACTTAGCGAACTGAGATCCAATTGCCAAGCCAAATTTTCGTCTGTAATTTTGAGTACCAAGGGAAAACAAATGAAAGCTCATACACACTTCTATTAGATCAGTGAAATCCGGAGTTTTTATGCTGAACGCAATTTTGAAGGTGTCATGGTTACGTAGAAAGTGAATAACTTGGTCAAACGGAGACCCCCTGAAAAGCGAAACAGTGACAAGGTTTGCTAGCTTCTTGTTTTCGAAATTAATGCCTTCTAATTTAGACATCAGATCTTCGGAATGACGGTGAGAAAGACATATTCTTATTAGCTGGAATACTTTCGCAGGTACGCCACCTAGTTGTTGTGGAACATTTCTTATTCCCGAGGTAATAACTCTGAGCGGTATTCTGGACTGGCAAGTCTTCGGTAACTTATACATGAATGACCGTTGTGATGTATCATTTATTCAACGTCGGCGCTATTTTTTTCTTGGAGTCACAGTGAATATACAATACCTTGAACAAAACCGTGGACGAATCTTGAATACGAGTGACTGTAATATCTGCTTATTACTTGGCTATGTTTCCAGGTTATTGTTTACTTGCGGCAAAATTTAGTGTCAGGCTCAGTGGCTCAGTCTGGGTGTCAGTGATGCTAAACGAGGAATGATATAAATAATGTATTTTTTGCCGACATTATTCCTCGTGCTGTTGCTGCATGAAGTATGTTTTTTTAGTCGTAGACGTTGAAACAAACCGAACTGAACTAAAATAGGCATGAAAATTATAATAACACAATGTTTAGCATACCCATTCGTTAATAAAGTTTCAAGACATTAAATCATATTAAAAACAATTAGAATTTACCAATTATTACAAATCAAATTTCATTTTAAACCTCACATTACTTTGTGTGGTGAACCAAAGACTAACTGCAGAGAATGTGGGTCCGTGGAACAGCATAATAGATAAGGTTTCGCTGGCGGTATATTCTCCCTGTCTGAAGGTCATTTCTGGGTAAAGGCATAGTCATGGTCACACATATATTGCAAGTAACTCTCTAACGTAAATCAAAATATGGAGAATTTAGCTTAAAGATTTTATAAATTGCTCTTCTGTAGGCAAACATATTAGAAAAAATTATATGTAATGACAATAAATTATAAAATACATGATAAAATGATTGTTTGGTATCTGTTTGTGAGATGACTCAGTGTATTGTGTGTGTTGGTGGCACTACCACACTGCCTGAGTGTTCCTCTCCCTCAGTGTGTAACGGTGTGTTGGTGGCACTACCACACTGCCTGAGTGTTCCTCTCCCTCAGTGTGTAACGGTGTGTTGGTGGCACTACCACACTGCCTAAGTGTTCCTCTCCCTCAGTGTGTAACGGTGTGTTGGTGGCACTACCACACGCAAAGTTCCTTCCTCATTGTGTAACAGTGTGTGGCCACAATGCCTAAGTGTTCCTCTCTCTCAGTGCGTGTGTTGGTGCACTAACACCCTAGTGTTCTCTATCTGTGTGTAATGGTGAGTGTGTTGGTGACACCACCGTTCTGCTATAGTGTCCTCACAAACAATATGTGATGGTGTGTAGTGTGTTGAAATTTCGTTTTATGAAAGAAATTTCTTGCAAGTTTCGTAGAAATGGAAAAAAAATATATATAAAATATAAGAAATGTATTTTATATACGAGAAACCATTTTCAGGATTGATTAATGATGTGTTTGCCAGTACCTGTAGTGGTCCTTCAGTGTATAGAGTGAAAACTGTTTCATGCATCCTTTGATCATGGTATTTTTTCAATACCTTGAGTGCTCAATCATATGTCTATCAATTTATAAAGTTTTAAACGACGCATCATTCAAATACATGGAGTGAATAATGATCATTCTTTATATAACTGGAGTGAACAGGAATGTTTCTTTAAGTAACTGATGTAATCAATGTTACGTTCTTCATTACCTGGAGTGTTCAGTGGCATGTTAGACGTTTCGTATTTAAATACGAAACATCTAACATCAGTGTTGACGTCTTGATAAGGAAAGTGTCTGATGTCTTGACTCACCCATACCAGGAAAGGTAAAAGTTTAGTTATTTAGCAACAATTGTCATTATTTCTTCATATATCAATACAGGAAATTATTATTAGTAGGAGCGTTTAGTACCGAGGGTGTTCACCTCCGTCAGCGTGATCACTTCCGTCAGCGCTCAGGTTTGCATCTTCATTATTGGAAGTGATTAATTCGGAGAGTACTGAATAACAAATGTTATCAGAGTGAGAGATCATTACCTGGAGTACTGATGGTCATTACTGAAAGTGATTTACTCTGAGGACCGATCATTAGTGTTGGTAATTAATACTTGGAGTCATCATCTATAAGAGTTTTCAAAACGCTAAGGAATCAAAAGGGGGAATTAATAATTTTAGCTGTCATCAGTAATAATTCACCAGTATTAAGAGTGATAAAAATTAATCATTAATTCCATGAGTGATTAATACTGATACAACATTAAGGAAGGTGACCAATATTGAGTAAAGTATCAATAACGTAAGTGCTCAAAACTGACTTATTATGCAATCTTCCATCTTCATTTGGAGGACAAAATTAATTTTATCATTCCCCAAGATTGACTTTTATAACTTATGGACGTGTGATTCTTCAGGTCTCAAATTTTCAACACTGATGTTATGTAACTATTAAAAAAGTTTATGCAATTATTGGCACGTGCAAATTTGTAATAAAAGTCATTCCTGAATGTGATTACCATGCGATAATTTGAGAATACTTCTTTAGATCGGCTTTAAACTTTCGTTACTGTTGTTTTTTCTATTTAGAAGGTTAGAGCTGTTTTTAAGTACTTAGTTGCATAACTGCCAATTTTATGTCAAAATAGTTGTGGGGGGTTTTCACGAAAACACTATCTCAAAATTAGCATTAAACCCACAAGTGGGAGAATACAGAACCCAAGTGTAACTTACTGAAGCTGATATATCCTGGAGACTTGGCAGGACTCTAGCAACACTGGGGTCGTAAACAATGTCCCTCATTCAATGCCCACCATCTCAACTCCTCAACTGGATTAGGAATATATGGTTCCTGAACATTTATAATGAAAGTTTACATCAGTAAAACTGACTGTTTAGTGGACTCTATACTTAAGAAGTTAAGCTGACTTGACTTATCGAAGTATTTTGCTTTATCCACTAGGTTACAAATATTAATCAAATTATTCCATATTAAGGACATATATTATTTGTGATAAGTCCCGATACCTCCCACAGGCAGATTAAATAGAA
Source organism: Cherax destructor (assembly GCA_009830355.1). Lineage (NCBI taxonomy): Eukaryota > Metazoa > Arthropoda > Malacostraca > Decapoda > Parastacidae > Cherax > Cherax destructor. The sequence continues at coordinate 101,614 of WNWK01005143.1, read as the reverse complement.
AATTCGCCAACCTCTATCAACCTTACCTGTTGTGTGGAGTTTAATGCAGACTGGGAGGCGTACATTAATTATTGGAGAGAGCACACGGTAGAGCACACGGTAGAGCACACGGTAGAGCACACGGTAGAGCACACGGTAGAGCCAACATGGGTTCCATTCAGTACTAACCCACGTTTTCCTTTCATAACATTAATAACTGCTACTTTTTTCATATATCTGGACCATTTTAGATATATTTCCTCTTCACATATCTTGTAGAATAACATTTCCCTATAATATTTCTATCGTCACTCTTATTTAGAAAAACATTTGCGAATTCACCAGTTCATTTAATCCCCGTATCTCTATCTTTGTTTACATTCTACTTGCGCCTCCCCGCCTCACTTGTCCACATACATTTATTTTAGGAAAAATCATAAGATTTTCCCTGATATTACTTTGTTATTCCTCTACTGAATGACTTTATCATTTAATAACTGGTGAACCTCGTAAACAGAATGATACCATATAAATATGTTTAGGATGAGTATATACAAATTCTGAAAATTAATAACAAATAATGAACCTGGAATTGCTGGATTCCGAGCATTAACTGGGGGATGTTTCTTCTGACTGACTTAAATCTTTAGCACAGGTTCGCATAGATTGTGACCTGAGTAAATTGAAATTTTCTGTTTTTTTATGTTACTTTTTTTTTCAAGCAATAACTTCATTAAATAAACTGTGAATATTTAAATACCGATTTTCACGTTATGCCTTGCGAATGCCTCATCCGACTGGATTCAAATCACCAACGTTGATGTTTCGTTCTTAGAAGAAGCTTTGAATTGTTATTAGAATGTGTAAGAGCTACTTTGTGTAAAGTTACTTCGTTCCCAGATCTTTTATTATCTGGTAACTCATAGGGGCTTTACAAAATTTATTTTCTTAAAAATAAAAAAATAAATATTTTTTGCAGTGTTGTAATGAAATGAAAACAGAATATAACTGTAAAACGAAAACATATTGAAAATTAGTTTTACAGGGCTTTATAAGCTTTACGAGCTTAGTGAACACTTAAAACTTTATTTTGTGTATTGGTGAGTCTACAGCGTCCTAATATTCCTCCATGATTTCGTTTATAACCTCAGAAAGCCTTTTCCAATTGACTCCAATTTTTAACTCTGAAGTTTAATCAGGATAAGGTTCATGGATCTACTGTGAAGGGCAGATAACCATTGTTATTTCTATTTAACAGTCATTCCCATTTCTTGTTTTATTGTGGAAACTTAAGAATGCCTCATCTGATCTACTTCAAACTTTCAACACTTAAGTATCCAACTTAATGGAGAGTATGGTGAGGCAGCTAGGATATGCTTCCACTGATCATCAATCTTTTGCAATGATTCATTTCGAAAATTGATGATACCATTTGAGTTTAGGATAAGTAGCTGAAAATTTACCATAATATGATAGCACAATTAATAACCTTGATATTTGAGGGAATTCTGCACAGTAACAGGAGTATACGTCTTGTGATCGGCTTCAAACTTATGCTACTAGTGTGTTTTTCTCAGAGTTTCATATTGCTTTTGGACTATATGGTTTAATTTGCCAGTATTTTTATACACATTGATTTTTGAGAATTAACTAGAAAGATGTGTTCTCTGATCGGCTTCAAACCTTAACAGTTAGTTTATCGTACAGTATATAGATAAATTATCGGACCAATTTTGGACTGCATGATTTTTTTGAATACCTCATCTGATTGACTTCAAACAATAAAAGTTTATATGTTGAAAATGTAACTGTTGTGTTTATATGTTGAGAATGCAACTGTTGAATTTATGGGATGTTGCGCTGCAACCGAGACACGTCTAGTCAATAACAGGTGTGATCAATACTTGGAGAGATCATCAGGTAATCACTCTCAGACGTGATCAATAAATTATATGATATGAGATTATCATGAATAGTAATGGTCACTAATGAGTGTAATCGATACCCAGATCAGTACTGAAAATTATCTATAATTTGTCAGGAAAAGTCGGTGATCAATACTGGCTGATTAATACTGGCTGATCAATAATGAGTGATCAATACTGGCTGATCAATACTGGGTGATCAATACTGGCTGATCAATAGTGGGTGACCAGCGTTGAGTTATAAATTTTGGGAGAACAATTATCAATAATAAACACTGAGCAACGAAGTTTTAGTGATTAATGTGCTGTGAATATTACTGATTGATCAATATTAATTGATTTTTGCAGAAGAACCAATTCCTAGGCCTCAGTACTGAGACACCACTCCTGGATGATCAACACTGACGAAATCTGAGTAATACTGTGTAATACTAATTAATCTAGTTGGAGTAATCATTTCTGAGTAATGAGTCGTGTTCACTAACGAGAGTCAACAATAAGGCTCGTAAAGGTTAACAATTATCAAGGTTAACAGCTAAAACTTAACGTTAAGACTTTGAACTACCATAGTTATTTTACAAAGTTTTTATTTTAATAACAAAGTTAATATTCTTGGAATTATTGGACAATATTCTTAGAATTGTTGTATAATATTTTTGAAATTGTTGGATAATATTCTTCAAATTGTTAAATAATATTTTTGAGATTGTTGGATAGTCTGCAGTAATTACAATCTTCCTGACTAGGTGGGTCATTGGTCTAAGTTGGGGGGTGACATGGACTTGCCTTGCATAGGCCAGTAGGCCTGCTGCAGTGTTCCTTCTTTCTTATGTTCTTATGTTCCTTTTTTTATCGACTTCTAGAAGTGATGGTGTCTTAATTAATTAAAGGATATTTCTTAAGGATTTTGGATTATGAAAGTTGTAATTATCCACCATTATTAAATAAATTCGCTAATAGATAACTGGAAAATACCTCTTCTTCTTATTTACAGTGGCCATCTTTATATCAACTTAAAGACAGAGAGTTCGCAATCGTTAATACACAGAGGAAAAATTTTGTATCGTCTCAAAAGGATGGAACACTGTAACGTCGGATAAGATGTATAAAGAGAGTTTGAGATGGGTTCTCGACCCTAATGAGCAGAGCTTATTTTTTTTTTTGGCTCTGAAAGGTTGATATGTTTGAAAATAAAACAAATAATGTGTCCACTTTTTCGAAAATAATTTTGCACTACTTTGTGTCCTCCTACACCATGACCAAACTTGTCGTATATATTTGCAGATTCTATTGGAATAAATTAATACGAGAAGTGCGTAATAGCCAGTAATGAATGGTCAGAAATGGGTGTGGTCAGAACTGGGTGTGGTCAGCACTAAGAGTGGTCAGCACTGAGAGTGATCAGTACTAAGAGTCATCAGTACTTGTAGCTACCACAACTGGGATTAGTCAGTAATGGGTCAATACTGGAACTGACCTATACTGTGTGTGGTTGGTAATAAAAATGGTTAGTACTATGTGGTTGGTACTGGAAGTGTTGAGTACTGGGAGCGGTCAGTACAGAGTGGGGATGGTACTGCGAGAAGTCAGTACAGTGAGTGACTATTACTGGAAGTGGTCGGTACTGGGAGTGTTCGGTACGGAGAATGGTCAGTACTGTGTGTGGTCAATACTGTGTGTGGTCAGTACTGTATGTGGTCAGTACTGTGTGTGGTCAGTACTGTGTGTGGTCAGTAATGTGTGTGGTCAGTACTGTGTGTGGTCAGTACTGTGTGTGCTCAGTACAGTGAATGGTTAATACTTTGTGTGGTCAGTACTATGTGTGGTCAGTACTGTGTGTGGTCAGTACTGTGTGTGGTCAGTACTGTGTGTGGTCAGTACTGTGTGTGGTCAGTACTGTGTGTGCTCAGTACAGTGAATGGTTAATACTGTGTGTAGTCAGTACTGTGTGTGGTCAGTACTGTGTGTGGTCAGTACTGTGTGTGGTCAGTATTGTGTGTGGTCAGTACTGTGTGTGGTCAGTACTGTGTGTGGTCAGTACTGTGTGTGGTCAGTACTGTGTGTGGTCAGTACTGTGTGTGCTCAGTACAGTGAATGGTTAATACTGTGTGTGGTCAGTACTGTGTGTGGTCAGTACTGTGTGTGGTCAGTACTGTGTGTGGTCAGTACTGTGTGTGGTCAGTACTGTGTGTGGTCAGTACTGTGTGTGCTCAGTACAGTGAATGGTTAATACTGTGTGTGGTCAGTACTGTGTGTGGTCAGTACTGTGTGTGGTCAGTACTGTGTGTGGTGAATACTGTGTGTGGTCAGTACAGTGAATGGTTAATACTATGTGTGGTCAGTACAGTGTGTGGTCAGTACTGTGTGTGCTCAGTACAGTGAATGGTTAATACTGTGTGTGGTCAGTACTGTGTGTGGTCAGTACTGTGTGTGGTCAGTACTGTGTGTGGTCAGTACTGTGTGTGGTCAGTACTGTGTGTGGTCAGTACTGTGTGTGGTCAGTACTTGTGTGGTCAGTACTGGTGGTCAGTACTGTGTGTGGTCAGTACTGTGTGCTCAGTACAGTGAATGGTTAATACGTGTGGTCAGTACTGTGTGTGGTCAGTACTTGTGTGGTCAGTACTGTGTGTGGTCAGTACTGTGTGTGGTCAGTACTGTGTGTGGTCAGTACTGTGTGTGGTCAGTACTGTGTGTGGTCAGTACTGTGTGTGGTCAATACTGTGTGTGGTCAATACTGTGTGTGGTCAGTACTGTGTGTGGTCAGTACTGTGTGTGGTCAGTACTGTGTGTGGTCAATACTGTGTGTGGTCAGTACTGTGTGTGGTCAGTACTGTGTGTGGTCAGTACTGTGTGTGGTCAATACTGTGTGTGGTCAATACTGTGTGATCAGTACTGTTTGTGGTCAGTACTGTGTGTGGTCAATACTGTGTGATCAGTACTGTGTGTGGTCAGTACTGTGTGTGGTCAATACTGTGTGTGGTCAATACTGTGTGATCAGTACTGTGTGTGGTCAGTACTGTGTGTGGTCAATACTGTGTGTGGTCAGTACAGTGGGTGGTCAGTATTGTGTGTGGTCAATACTGTGTGTGGTCAGTACTGTGGGTGGTCAGTACTGTGTGTGGTCAATACTGTGTGTGGTCAGTACTGTGTGTGGTCAGTACTTTGTGAGGTCAGTACTGTGTGTGGTCAATACTGTGTGTGGTCAATACTGTGTGTGGTCAATATTGTGTGTGGTCAGCACTGTGTGTGGTCAGTACAGTGTGTGGTCAATACTGTGTGTGGTCAATACTGTGTGATCAGTACTGTGTGTGGTCAGTACAGTGGGTGGTCAGTACTTTGTGTGGTCAGTACTGTGTGTGGTCAGTACTGTGTGTGGTCAGTACTGTGTCTGGTCAGTACTGAGTGTGGTCAGTACTGTGTGTGGTCAGTACTGTGTGTGGTCAGTACTGTGTGTGGTCAGTACTGTGTGTGGTCAGTACTGTGTGTGGTCAGTACTGAGTGTGGTCAATACTGTGTGTGGTCATTACTGTGTGTCGTCAGTACTGAGAGTGGTTAGTACTGTGAGTGGTTAGTACTGTGTGTGGTCAGTGCTGTGTGTGGTCAGTACTGTGTGTGGTCAGTACTGTGTGTGGTCAGTACTGAGTGTGGTCAGTACAGTGTGTGGTCAATACTGTGTGTGGTCATTACTGTGTGTCGTCAGTACTGAGAGTGTGTGTGTGTGTGTTAGTTACCATTTTGTCCTAGGCACATGTCGATTAGACACTAGGCCTGTTGTATGTGTGTGTGTGTGTGTGTGTGTGTGTGTGTAAGGAAACACTTCGAATTGTTTCGGACCCGCCGGTAATTGAACCCGGGCCCTCCGTGCGTGAAGCAAGAGCGCTAGCCACCATGCCACCATGTGTGTGTGTGTGTGTGTGTGTGAGTGGGTAGGTGGGTGAAATCACCTAATTGTGGTTGCAGGGTTCGAGACTCAGCTCCTGGCCCCGCCTCTTCGCTGTCCGCTACTGGGTCTCTGCTCTCCCTGCTCCATGAGCTTTATCATACCTTGTCTTAAAACTATGTATGGTTCCCGCCTCCACTATATCGTTCGCTAGACTATTCCACTTCCTAACTACTCTATGGCTCAAGAATTGCTTCCTAACATCCCTTCGACCTATCTGAGTCTTCAGCTTCCAGTTGTGTCCCCTTGTTTCTGTGTTCCCTCTCTGGAACATCCTGTCACTATCTACCTTGTCGATTCCCCGCAGTATTTTGTATGTCGTTATCATGTCTCCTCTAACCCTTCTGTCTTCTAGTGTTGTTAGTCCTATTTCCCTCAACCTTTCTTCATAGGGCAGTCCCCTGAGTTGTGGAACTAACCTTGTCGCAAACCTTTGCACTTTCTCTAATTTCTTGACATGCTTGACCAGGTGTGGATTCCAGACTGGTGCTGCATACTCTTGTATGGGCCTGACGTACACGGTGTACAGTGTCTTGAACGATTCCTTGTTAAGGTAATCCTAGGTTTGCCAGTCGCCCATATGCTGCCGCGGTTATCTGGTTGATGTGTGTTTCCGGAGACGTGCTTGGCGTTATACTCACCCCAAGGTCTTTCTCCTTTGATGAGGTTTGTAGCCTTTGTCCACCTTGCCTGTACTCTGTCAGCGGTCTTCTTTGCCCTTCTCCGATCTTCATGACTTTGCATTTGGTGGGGTTAAATTCGAGAAGCCAGTTGCTAGACCAGATGTCAAGCTTGTCCAGGTCTCTTTGAAGTCCTGCTTGGTCTTCATCTGATGTGATTCTCCTGCCGTCCGTCATGTCATTTACATATACCAAGAATAGCACTGGTCCTAGGACTGACCCCTGCGGTACACCGCTCGTCACAGGCGCCCACTGTGATACCTCATCACGCACCATGACCCGTTGTTGCCTCACTGTGAGGTATTCCCTGATCCATTCCAGTGCCCTTCCTGTTATACACGCTTGGTCTTCCAACTGTGTATGAGGAACTGTGTCGAAGGCCTTCCTGCAGTCCAGGAAAATGCAGTCAACCCACCCTTCTCTCTGTTGCCTTACCTCTGTTACTTTATCATAGAACTCCAGGAGGTTTGTTACACAGGATTTGCCTTCCCTGAATCCGTGCTGCCTGGCGTCGATTATCCTGTTCTGCTCCAGATGCTCCACCATTCTTTTCCTGATGATTTTTTCCAAGACTTTGCACACTATACACGTAAGGGACACCGGTCTATAGTTTAGTGCCTCTTTTCTGTCTCCTTTTTTAAAGATGGGGACTACGTTGGCCTTTTTCCATATCTCAGGTAGCTGCCCAGTTTCAAGGGATGTGTTGAATATTATGGTAAGTGGCACACTCAGTACCTCAGCTCCTTCCCGAAGAACCCACGGGAAGATATTGTCCGGGCCAATCGCCTTTGAGGTATCAAGGTCACTGTGTGTATATATATATATGTGTGTGTGTGTGTGTGTATGTGTGTGTGTGTGTGTGTGTGTGTGTGTGTGTGTGTGTGTCTCTGTGTCTGTGTCTGTCTGTCTGTCTGTCTGTCTGTGTCTGTGTATATCTGTGTGTGTCAGTGCAGCGCTCTCTATTACCCAGAGTTTATCTCCTATATTTATACTAATATCTAGCCAATATCTAATCTATATATCAAAGGTGGGCAAGTTCTTCGATAAGAAGAACCACATATAATAACTTTTCGTTCATTTTTTAACGTTCAAGAGCCACAAAAAAATATTAATTTAAAATTGTATTTATAAATAAAAAATACAACTATATAGTAGTCTTCTTCAACACAGCAGAATATGTTTAATTTCTACTCGTTGAAGACTTTGTGAGTCTTCATTTTTGTAATTAATAGTTTAAAATCTGGCTGGTATTATATCAAAGCTGTTCTAAGAAGGTCAGCGAGGTGGCTATTAGTGAGGATATCACGATGTTTTGACTTGATCAATTTCATTACATAGAAGAGAGATTCCCAGCAGTAAATTGTCCTCAAAATCAGAAAATAGTCGGAAGCCAGTTTTCTGAAGATTGGGATACTTTGCTTTTGGGATTTGTTTCTTAAAGTCAGTTAGAGATGAGTTTTATGTACTAGCTTTAAACCTACATCTTCGTGCAGCTCATTAAGCTCTGTTTCTACTGAAGAATCTTCCGAGGCAAAAGGTGCAACAGCCTGACACCCATCGTTCAAAACATGGCTTTAACTTTTATAGTTTCTCAAACCTGTTCTTAAAATCAATATAAAGTGTTCCTAAGTTTCCTTCGTATTGTTTCAATTTACTGTTTTTAATTTCAACATCAGGAAAAGCAGTTATTCTTGATTTCAGGTTGGGAAAATGATCAAATTATCTTGCCAGATCTCTCTGAAAAAGTTTTTTTATTCTGAAATCTGAAAACAGATTGAGCAAGTTCTGTAATAACTGGAGGTGTTGCATTACACCTGTAAGGAGCCTCTGATCTTGTACCCATTAGTGATGTAGTTGTGGGTATTTCTTCTTCTTCTCTTTCATGAAAGCAATGATTGGTTCCAAATGAGCAACAAACTTATTGAAAAGATTGGTAGTTAATAGCCATCTTATAATACAATAGAATGAAAGCTCACTTGGCTTTTCTTAAAGCTCTGGCTCCTCAATAAAAAATTTAAATTCATGGTGTGTTTCTGCACGTGTCCGAATGAAATTCACAATTTCTAAAAAATAATTTAAGAGACTGTTGAACTTGAAGTGTTTGTTTACTAAATGCTCAAGGTGGATGATAGAATGGATAAAGAGACATTCAAGAACGTTGAGATCATATGTCAATTGCCTAACTAGTCCAGCATTTTGCCTACCATAGCTGGTGATCCGTCTGTTGCAATGCTAACAAGTTTATGCAATAGTAGCTGAGCATTTAATAAAATATAAAGTGCATTTTCTATGGCAATACCTTTTGTGGTTTACTTCAAGCTTATCAGGTCTAAGAATTCTTCTTTTACATTTCCATCGTTCGTAACATAGCGAACAAATATAGCTAGCTGAGGGATATCTTAACTGTCTGTAGATTCATCCAATGGTAAGCTGAAAGCAACGCAGCTTTCAGATCACTCTGTAGTGAACATATGATTGTAGAATTAATTTCAGAAATGCGTCTCTCAGTAGAGCGGCGGGAGATAACAATTTGTTCTATTGCCTGTTTAAGTTTTGAGTTTTCTGGAGCGAGAATTGTAATCACATCACTAATATTCTTTTTTACAAATTCTCAGTGACTGTAAGGTCAGGGAGCAATATTCCAAGCTATAACAAAACTATCTTCGGTAGCCAAATCACTTTGTTTACAGAGAGAAAATAGGCTATTTTGAGTGACTAAATTATATTTCAAATATTTTATTTTATTTTTTTCGCAGTTCTGAATAAGGATTAAATTCAGATGCAATTTTTTATGGTAACATTCATAGTGACACTTTAATTACTGGCTTTAAAGTGGCTGATGGTTGTATGACAGATAAGGCACAGAGCCTTTTCACCTTTAACAGTAAAAGCAAAATCGTCCTCCCATTGTTGTTAAACACAACACACACACAACCCGCACATATAAAAAAGAGAGGAGCTTACGACGACGTTTCGGTCCGACTTGGACCATTTACAAAGTTACACTAACACAAAGGACAGGTGAAAGGGGTATTTATAGGCAGGCAGACAGGGGAGGGCACAAGAATGTGGTGGAGGGGTAATAATGGAGGTAGTAGTGGTAGTGGTAGTAGTAGTAGTGGAGTCAGTCATATTCTAGGAAAGGAGCACTGCAATGAAGCTGACGGCCCGCATAGGGTAAGGACAAGAACAACGACATAGAAGGGGAAAAATGAAAATAATGAAAATAAAATTGTGAAGGACAAATACAAGGTAAAAGAAAAAGAAAAGAAAGAAAACCTAGAAGAGAAAGGTTAAGTCACAGATGTTCTGAAGTTTGGAGCATTTAACAATGTAATGGGAAAGAAAAGCATCTACAGAGACAAAGCCAGGGCTAAGATTTATACAGGGAAAGTTGTATATAAGGGAGGATTCAACCAGACGGCGACTGTGAAAGTTGGACGTAGGGTAGACAGTTTTAGCAGAAGACCAATCAATAGGATGACTGTGGTCTCTGACATGACAGAAAAGAGCATTATTAGTGTCGGTAAGCCTTACACTATTTTTGTGCTCCCTAAGTCTGGCAGAAAGAGATCGGCCAGTTTCCAACCCTCTTGATCGCATCAAGAGAACTTTCAACAAGAAACTTAAGACTCTCTCCGACCTCTATCCTTCTGACTTTAACCTTGTTCAATGTTTTCGTGTCATCTGTCCCTCTCTGCCCTATTTCTATGGCCTTCCCAAAACTCACAAACCTGATATTCCTCTGCGTCCCATCATATCTTCTAGAGGTTCTGTCTCTTATTCTCTTGCTGCTTGGCTAGCCAAAACCCTCACTCCCTTTCTTGGTACTTTTTCTCCTGCCCACCTTCGTCACTCTCAAGACTTCATAGAACGGGTTGGCTCTCTCCCGACCTGTAAGATGCTTAGTCTTGATGTCGAGTCCCTCTTCACTAATGTCCCTCTGGATGATGTCCTTAATTTTCTCAGAGAGAAGGACAATGAAGGGTTACTTCATCTCCCTATACCTACTGATGTCTTTCTTGATCTTATCCGCCTTTGTGAGGACTCTAATTCCTTTTCTTTTCAAGGTAAATATTATTCTCAAACCTTTGGTGTCGCTATGGGCTCTTTTCTATCTCCTGTTCTTGCTAACCTTTACACGGAATACTTCGAGACTGTCCTCCTTCCCATTATTGATGTATGTCCTTCACTCTGGCTCCGCTATGTAGATGACATCTTTGCTCTTTGGCCTCATGACTCAAGTCTCTTCCAATCATTTCTTGATGCTCTTAATAATCTTGCCCCTTCCATTAAGTTTAAAGATGATTGGGAATCTAATTCTTTGCTTCCTTTCCTTGATGTTCATGTCCACCGCTCAGTTACAGGTTTAGCCTTTTCCGTGTACCGCAAGCCTATGCATAGTGGCATGTACTCACTACTTTTCTTATCATGCCTCCTCTGTCAAGAAAAGTGTTCTTATCTCCCTCTTTCTCCATGCTCTCCGCATTTGTGATCCTCAGTTCCTTGAAGCAGAAATTTCCACTCTTCATAATTCATTTTTCCGCCTTGGCTACCCTTCCCATTTCATAGACTCTGCTTTCTCTCGTGCCAAACGGACTTTCTTCTCTCCTAAACCCTCTACTCCTGGGAACTCTCCTGTTCTCTGCCTTCCCTACATCTCTGGTCTCTCTAATCTCAACAACTCTCTCCGTTCCTTAGACATCAAACTTACCTTTCGCCAGACCAACACTCTTTGCACTAATCTAGTTCATACCTCCCCTCCCTCTATAGATTCTCCTGGTGTCTACACTATTTCTTGCTCCTCCTGTCCTCTTCAGTACTTTGGAGAAACTGGCCAATCTCTTTCTGACAGACTTAGGGAGCACAAAAATAGTTTTGGGCTTGCCGACACTAACAATGCTCTTTTCTGTCATGTCAGAGACCACGGTCATCCTATTGATTGGTCTTCTGCTAAAACTGTCTACCCTACGTCTAACTTTCACAGTCGCCGTCTGGTTGAATCCTCCCTTATACACAACTTTCCCTGTATGAATCTTAGCCCTGGCTTTGTCTCCGTAGATGCTTTCCTCTCCCATTACATTGTTAAATGCTCCAAACTTCAGAACACCCGTGACTTAACCTGATTCCTTCCCCTTCTATCTCTTCCCCCTTCTCTTTCTCCTTTGGGTTTTCTTTCTTTTCTTTTTCTTTTACCTTGTATTTGTCCTTCTTTATTTTATTTTCATTATTTTCATTTTCCCCTCTCTGTGTCGTTGTTGTTGTCCTTACCCTATGTGGGCCACCAGCTTCATTGCAGTGCTCCTTCCTAGAATATGACACTGACTCCACTACTACTACTTCCACTACCACTACTACCTCCATTATTACCCCTCCACCAGTTTATTGTGCCCTCCAATGTCTGCCTGCCTATAAATACCCCTTCCACCTGTCCTTTGTGTTAGTATGACTTTGTAAATGGTCCAAGTCGGACCGAAACGTCATCGTAAGCTCCTCTCTTTTTTATATGTGCGGGTTGTGTGTGTATTGTTCCAGTCACGGTATTGTGCCTTTTTTTTATTGTTAAACACACTTTTCTTCGTATTTCCGTTTTATACTTTTATATTGCCAGGTCATTTTAAACAAGGGTTTTATAACTTTAACTAAAATCAATGTTAAATATTTATTAATAAGAAAAGTACTTATCTACACTGCACTAGTTAGGTTCTCACTCATGTAAGATCAGTACTGCATATTTTCATTTGACATTGAGACTGTCTTCAATTTGCTGAAGAGGGTCCACAGTACATGTGACAAATTTTTAAAATAAGATACATTTCTTACACTGTCGTTCTCGTGGTACAACTGTTGTGTTCTCCCGGAGTCTATATGAGAATGAAGGCTACGATAGACTACGCATGTCATGTTTCGTTATGTATCCTATAGGCGTGTCTGCAGGTCTCGGCCTATCCCCCAGACATACAACTTTTCCCATCCCCACGTGGTACACTACACTCTCCTGTTGTAAAAAGTTGTGTCTAGGGTTTCTAGTAATCACTGAAAATAAAGACTGCCACGTCTATGTTAACTTTACGATTAGAATCGGAAGGCATTCCCTTTACAAGAGTAGACAATATGGTGAAAGCTGCTAACCTCCTAAATACATTTCTTTTCTTCAAGATATTCGTCTTTGCAAATTCGGGTTCCTAGGAGGAAGAAACAGATTTGACTCCGCTTGGTTTTGAGGTCATGATGGGAGTATTATACTAGGCATTTTTATCGGGGATTTTGTATACTTTGTGTTTAAGAACTTCTTCATGCTTGATAAGGCCTTCCAGAAAGGGTAAGGAACCATATTCATTTTCTAGTGTAAACTGTATGGAGGGCTCAATCGTCCTAAGCTGGCCTCTGAAATGAGGTTGAAACGTCTGGGAACAATGACCAAAACGTCGTCCACATACTTAAGTTATATAAGGTTTCGTGGATTCTCAAAGCAAAATTACAAAGCTGACCACCACTCTGTAGGTTATCAGTCACAACACTGTGAGAGTGTTAAGGGTGGAGCAGACAGCTGTTACGATGTTTACAGTTACAGAAACACAAGCAACATGCCAAAAATAGTTCAGTTTGTAATTATAAACTAGGACACGACTGATACTTTTCATTCTCCTTTCAAGTTTGAAAACAAGTGTGAGCTGTTGTGACTACATTAAATGTTAAATGTGTGTGGTCAGTACTGTGTGTGGTCAGTACTATGTGTGGCCAGTACTGTATGGGGTCAGTACTATGTGTGGTCAGTACTATGTGTGGTCAGTATTATGTGTGGTCAGTACTATGTGTGGTCATTATTGTGTGTGGTCAGTACTGTGTGTGGTCAGTACTGTGTGTGGTCAGTACTATGTGTGGTCAGTACTGTGTGTGGTCAGTAATATGTGAGGTCAGTACTATGTGTGGTCAGTAATATGTGTGGTCAGTACTAAGTGTGGTCAGTACTATGTGTGGTCAGTACTGTGTGTGGTCAGTACTGTGTGTGGTCAGTACTATGTGTGGTCAGTACTATGTGTGGTCAGTACTATGTGTAGTCAGTACTGTGTGTGGTCAGTACTATGTGTGGTCAGTACTATGTGTGGTCACTACTATGTGTGGTCAGTACTATGTGTGGTCAGTACTATGTGTGGTCAGTACTGTGTGTGGTCAGTACTATGTGTGGTCAGTACTATGTGTGGTCAGTACTGTGTGTGGTCAGTACTATGTGTGGTCAGTACTATATGTGGTTAGTACTGTGTGTGGTCAGTAATATGTGTGGTCAGTACTATGTGTGGACAGTAATATGTGTGGTCAGTACTAAGTGTGGTCAGTACTATGTGTGGTCAGTATTATGTGTGGTCAGTACTATGTGTGGTCAGTACTGTGTGTGGTCAGTAATGTGTGTGGTCAGTAATATGTGTGGTCAGTACTATGTGTGGTCAGTAATATGTGTGGTCAGTACTAAGTGTGGTCAGTACTATGTGTGATCAGTACTGTGTGTGGTCAGTACTGTGTGTGGTCAGTACTATGTGTGGTCAGTACTATGTGTGGTCAGTACTGTGTGTGGTCAGTACTATGTATGGTCAGTACTATGTGTGGTCACTACTATGTGTGGTCAGTACTATGTGTGGTCAGTACTATGTGTGGTCAGTGCTATGTGTGGTCAGTACTATGTGTGGTCAGTACTGTGTGTGGTCAGTACTATGTGTGGTCAGTAATATGTGTGGTCAGTACTATGTGTGGTCAGTAATATGTGTGGTCAGTACTATGTGTGGTCAGTACTATGTGTTGTCAGTACTATGTGTGGTCAGTGCTATGTGTGGTCAGTACTATGGGTGGTCAGTGCTATGTGTAGTCAGTACTATGTGTGGTCAGTAATATGTGTGGTCAGTACTATGTGTGGTCAGTACTATGTGTTGTCAGTACTATGTGTGGTCAGTAATATGTGTGGTCAGTACTATGTGTGGTCAGTACTATGTGTTGTCAGTACTATGTGTGGTCAGTACTGGGCGTGATCAATAGCAGAAGAGGTCAATCCTGGGAGTGTTCATTACTAGATCTGATTAGTAATTGGTGTGGTCAGAATTGGGAGGGCCCAGTACTGGGAGGTGCTAGTACCGGGAGGAATCAGTGCTGTGAGTGGTCAGTACCGGGAAGGATCAGTGCTTGGAGTAGCCAGTACTGGGATGAATCAGTGCTTGGAGTGGCCAGTGCCGGGAGGGATCCGTTCTGGGATTGGTCAGTACTGGTAGGGATCATTGCTGGGAGTGGGCACTACCTCGGTTCACAGTGTCACATCTCTACCAGACGAGTTTCGCCTATTTTGTTCTCATCTGACATTAAATATACGTTCTAATAAGAACATAAACTACCACACATCTAAAACAATATAAAACGAAAATATTTTATGCATATAAGAAACTTTCAGAAATTTATACTGAGTGATGTCCTAGATGTCAACATTTTCAAAAAAAATATTTTTTTTTATTCGTTGTTTACCCCACATTACAGGCATAATGTACTGTAATTAAAAAGATGTCCTCATATATAGTGCTCAAGAAACACCCACTATCTTCCCTCACTATCTCAGCGCTGCTCGTCAATCAACGATAAATTAATCTGTTATTAGTTGTGATGACCAGAGAAGCTAATCGTAAGCCTCGTCCTGACGAACCTACCCTACCTCAGCGTGAGGGAGAAAAAGGAGAACGGTGGTGCTAGTAAATGGTTATTAGTAATATTCTAAGCTTTAATAGTAACGATAATGCGAGCAAAAGAATTTAGGAGTAGGTTCTAGTCACACAAAGTTACTTCCAAAGTTAAATATATTTAACATATTAAAACTTACTCCAGGTACTTTTAAACAAGTGCGTTCTCAATTTTGTTTTAAATATCTTACCTTAGAGTGAAATATTACTTTATTACTTAACTAAATCAAATCAGTTTGACTCTTACTGTTTGCAGATGAAGTTAATGATTTATTGTGCGTTGGTGGCGGCTGTGGTGGGAAGCGCTGCTGGCAAGCTGTCTCCTCCTGAGAGGTCCTACAAGATCCTCATGCTCCTTCCCTTCGGCTCCAGGAGTCACAGAAACGTATTCATGCCACTCGCTGAGGCACTGGCCGAGCGTGGACACAAGGTGACCCTAATTCATCTTACTGTTGTCTTATTGATAGAGTTCAAAATCACTGGACATTAATAATATCCAAAATTAACTACTGAACTGAATATTATATTTATTTAGGTTATTCGCTTGTTTATGATATATATTTTTAACTTATAAATTTATTCCTAAAAATGTTCGTAGGACTAGGGGTGATATTGTTATTAACCAAAAAAACGGAGGTATTAAAATAAAGTGCGAATAAAACTCCAGGGGATGCTAGGGAACACTGAGGTACAAATCTACAGTGACAGCAACAACAGATGATTAGAGTAAAAATTAAAATCGAGATTAAAAATGGACACTGGAATACGAATATCAAAATCAATATTATGAATATAAAAATTCACAATAGGAATATCAAGTCACGGTAAGACTATCAAAAGTCGTAGTAGGAATATTCAAAAGTCACACTAGGAATATCAAAAGTTACAGGAGGAATATGCAAAATCACAGTGGGAATATGCAAATTCACAGTAGGAATATCCAAAGTCACAGAAGGAATATCAAAAGTCACAGTAGGAATATCAAGTCACAGAAGGAATATCAAAAGTCACAGTAGGAATATCCAAAGTCAAAGAAGGAATATCAAAAGTCACAGTAGGAATATCAAAAGTCACAGAAGGAATATCAAAAGTCACAGTAGAAATACCCAAAGTAGCAGAAGGAATATAAAAAGTCACAGTAGGAATATGCAAATTCACAGTAGGAATATCCAAAGTCACAGTAATAACATCCAAAGTCACAGTAGGAATATCCAAAGTTATAGTAGGAATATCCAAAGTCACAGTAGGAATATCCAAAGTCACAGTAGGAATATCCAAAGTCACAGTAGGAATATCCAAAGTCACAGTAGGAATATCCAAAGTCACATAAGGAATATGAAAAGTCACAGTAGGAATAGTAAAATAAATTTGAGTGGCGGAGAGAGGGTTGTAAAGGAATTTTGAGTGCTTGTGAAAGGAGAGTATTTTATTAAAAAATTAAAATATATTAAAATATTTTTTAGGGTATTCCAACCGTGACTATTTTTTAGTGTTGTTTTCCTTTCCACTTCTTTTAAGAAGGTCTTTTGTGGCTTTTTTGGTTGTTCTACTTTAGATATTTTTATATTTATACAGTGACTTTGTATAATATTATTGTCAATTTTAAGAGTCCTATTGTGATTCTGGATACTCCTACTGTGACTTTGGATATTGCTACTGTGACTTTAAATATTCCTACTGTGACTCTGGATATTCCTACTGTGACTTTAGATATTCCTACTGTGGCTTTTTTTATTTCTACTGTGACTTTGGATATTTCTACTGTGACTTTGGATATTCCTAGAGTGACGTTTGATATTCCTACCTAGATTTTTGATATTCAAAAGTCACAGAGGGAATATCAAATGGCACAGTAGGAATATCAAAAGTCACAGTAGAATAATAAGTCACAGTAGGAATATCAAAATAACAGTAGGAATATTAAGTCACAGTAGGAATATCCAGTCACAGTAGGAATATAAAAAGTCACAGTAGGAATAACCAGAGTCACAGTAGGAATATCCAGAGTCACAGTAGGAATATCCAAAGTCACAGTAGGAATATCCAGAATCACAGTAGGACTATCAAAATTCACAATAGGATTATACAAAGTCACGGTATAAATATAAAAATATCTACAGTAGAACAACCAAAAATACACTTACATAATTGTTCGAGTTGGGAGCTGCTCGTAAGTAGAGGTACCACTGTATTTATATATATATATATATATATATATATACAGTGGTACCTCTACTTACGAGCAGCTCCCAACTCGAACAATTATGTAAGTGTATTTTTGTAGGTGCTTTTGTAAGTCTATTTTTGGGGTCTGAAATGGATTAACCTAATTTTAATTATTTCTTATGGGAAAAATTCCTTCGGTATCGGCACTTGAAGAGCCGACTGGAACGAATTTTGCTCGTAAATAGAGGTACCACTTATATATATATATATATATATATATATATATATATATATATATATATATATATATATATATAGGCACAATAATATGAGTGTATTTGTTATATTAAGTAAGTTCAAGCTCTTGAAGAATGGTGGGGTGTGCTGTCTGGCTCAGGAGTTCGTGATCATCCACATAGCAGGAACTCTTTTTTTTTTAGAGAGATTTAAGGTGAGTGGCTGTGGTCGATTCCCAAGCACAAATACCATAGGTGAGGTAGGGGTATATTAGAGAGTGGTATAGTGTTAGGAGTGCCGTTTGGGGTATATAGAACCGTATCTTGGAAAGGATGCCTACTGTTTTGGATACTTTCTTGGATGTATGGTGAATGTGGGTCTGAAATTTAAGATTACAGTCAAGGTGAAGACCTAGAAATTTACCCTCAGTGTGTCTTATAATGGGAGAACCATTAATCAGTATGTAAGCTGGATATTTACGGTTTTTTTTTTCAAAAGACCTTGAAGTACGTATTGTTTATATTGAGAGTGAGTTTGTTGGTCGTCATCCAAGTAGATATTTTTAGTATCTCGTTGTTTACAGTTTAAGGAGTTGAGATGCAATGGGGAGGTCATTGTGTATACATACTGGTGTCTATTACACATATAAGAGTTTAGTTAATCGAGGGAATGTCCTCTGACACCGTAATGTTCTAGTTTTAGGTGTAAAGGATTGTGGTCCACTGTGTCAAATGCTTTCCATAGGTCTATGAAGTACTCCAGAGGATATTAATTTTTTTTCTAGAGCTGTATATAGTAGTTCGAGCATTTGTATAATAGCTCCACTCTTGCTGTTTTTATTTCGGCCTAAACCCAAACTGGCAGGGGTTTAGTATGTTGTGGAATATTAGGTAGGAGTAAAGTAGTTTGTATATTATTTGTTAGAGGATTTTAGAAAATCAGGTCAAGTTTGATATAGTTCTATAGTTATTCATTTCAACACTGCATTCCTGAATCTACCACATACCTCTTCAATCTCCTCATTACATATGTTTTCATTAGTCCATCTTTCTACCTATAGTCGCTTGTATCTTACCTTACCTACCTCCTCCTTCAGTTTATAGACTTTCACCTCTTTCCACTCGCTGATGCCTTTCTCCTTGTACCCCATCTAACTTTTAGCCTCACTTTAACTACAACTAAATAATGATCTGATATAGCTGTTGCCCCTCTATAAACATTCATATCCATAAGTCTACCAATCAACTTTTTATACACCAATACATATCTCATATACTTATCTTCTTTTGCTTAAAATATGAATTACATTATACCAAACCTGTATACCCCTGGCACCCTAGACTGACCTACTACGCCGTCTTCAACCATTTCTCCCACTTTAGAAGTCAGATTTCCTTCCACAATTACTCACTCACTCACTTAGTTTAAATCTACCTAAACACTCACTTAACATCTCAGATCTCTCTTCTGCTGGGGCATAAACGTTCGATCGCTAGCGCACTCAGCTCACACACTGAGGTCCGGAGATCGAATCTCCTCCGGTACGGCTGGAAAACATTAGAGACGTGTTTCCATAAGACACCTACTGTCCCTGTTCACTCATCAGTTTAAAATGGGTACCTGGGTGTTAGTGGACTGGTGTGGGTCGCATCCTGGGACAAAACTGACGTAATTTGCCCGAAATGCTCAGCATAACAAGGGGCTTTCTATATAGTAGTATGTCATTGATGTCAGCTATGTTCTGTATACCTTGTACATGTACTTGTACTAAATAAATATATTATTATTATTATTATTATTATTACTTTTTGCATTAAAGCTTTATTTTAAACCACATAATTATTTAATTTATATTCCCTCTTTTCCTGCCATAAATGATCCTTCAATAATATTGCTACTCCTTCCTTAGCTATAACTCCCTCAGATACACCTTACCTAATCCCATTTATTTATTCCCACTAAAACTCTTCTTCCCCCTTTCAGCTTTGTTTTGATTAGAACAAAAACATTCAGCTTCTTTCATTTATAACACTGACAATCATCTCTTTCTTATTTACACTACATTCACGCATCCATGCACATTCAAATATCGAAACTTTATCAAACTTTTCTTCTTATGATTAGTAATTTACACAGGAGATGTGGGTACTAGCCCTTTACTCTCAGTATTTACAAGATATTCTTTATGTTCGGGAATAAAGCAAAAAATATTTAGCTTTATGTACAAATAAATAATTTTCACAGAGTAAGACATGACAAGGGAAAATTCTTATGAATACTTATTAGCTAGAACCCAAAATTCAACACTCATGTCCACCACATATCTTAGACAGTTTCCAAAACAATGGATATTCCTATTTCTTGTGTCATTAAAGTACTCTCCCTACTTTCTACTACTAGTACTACTTCTACTACCAACCTTACCACTACCATTACTTTTTCTTCTTCTCTTTATCCCGTCTCTGTCCCTCTCGCCTATGTATAGTGTCTCCCTCACTCTTTTGTGTCAGTGTGACTTTGTAAATGGTCCAAGTCGGATCAAAACGTCGTCGTAAGCTTTTCTCTCCTATATGTGGGTTATTTGTATATATGATACTATATTCCTCGTACAATATTACTCTCTCTGTACTACTATTGTGGATTTACGAGAGGAAATAATCTAAAACCTTTTGTTACCCAAGATAAATCAGCTTAAAATAACTGTCGAATCTTGGTTCAGACAATACACACACCCTCCTTGTCATACTCTTAATTTACTCACCTGATAAAACATTCATACCTACTACTGTGCATTTTGACCTATATTGAATGTTCATACGATCATCTTCAACTTAGCACTCCGACACTGCCTAGAGAGCTGCAAAATTAAATTCATTGACACAATACAAGAAACAAATACCTCTTCGACATACCACACGTTGATTCAAGGAACGCAATGCAAATGAAGGGTCCTAAAATCTGGAACTTCCTTCCAAAAGACTCAAAAAAAAACAATAACTGTTCCTATCAGTCCCCTACTTCAAAATATAATTTATAAACACCACCTCCATCTGACCCAATGTTGTGACTCCAGAAAATACATACACTTTCATATATATTATGTAAATATTTTTTATCTAATAGTGTATCGCTAATGTTATATCCATTAGCAGCTTAAATGAAAATATATTTTATCTGCATTATCTTACATATTTAGATACATTGATAAGTATGATGTATCCCACACTGCACTTTCTGTGACTGCAGCTTCAAGAGTTTTGATAGATCTGTCCCGCGTTCCTACACTCTTGTTCGCAAGTTTGTCAATTCTGATGCATTTTGCATGTGGGGCAGCTGGGAGGTAACTCACCTCACACATGTAGTTGCTGCCTCGCTTCCTTTCTCACTCTGGCTGGACATCAAACTGGGAAGACCTTTGCTCCTTCTGTCTGCAAGATCTCTGGTCTCTTCTTTTACCATGTAGACTCAGTTTTATATTAGAGAATGATCTCGTTGGCTAGTAGAATAATGCTTCTTGTCTTCCCTGAAATTATGGTCCTTGAGACATATTTAGATTTAGTGACTTCTGTCATTTTTGTGGTTGTGTTGCGAGACAATACGGTCCAGGACCCGAGTCTAACTCTCAACCTAAAGTGTCCTGACTGTCGAAGTCAGAGTTACAAAGTTGCTTAACTCACATTCAGTAATTTGGAAGTTTATTTGTTTTTTACCTTCGACTGACGCTGTGTCACTTACGGTTGTTTTGTGTATATTGTTGTTTGTGTAGCGGTCGTTGTATTGTTTAAGCAAGATGACTTTATTGCTTCTCTGTCAGAACTTAGTATGTTTTGGGGTTTTGCTGATTAAAACAGTTTATAACCAAGAATAAAATTGTACAGGATTTAAAGTAACAAATTTGAGAGTACAGTTGAAGCTAATATACAAATTTAGTTACATTTTACACCTATTATTTGTTCTCCCATTTAAATACATAAGAGAATAAGAAAGAAAGAGAGCTGCGGTAGGCCTACTGGCCCAAGCTAAGCAGGTTCATCTCACACCCATGTATTTGTCTAACCTATTTTTTAAAGCTACTCATTTGTTTCGATTTCCGTGACGCTACTTTAGTGACTTTAGTGGTCCACTCATTCACAACTATAACCAAACCAATGCTTTCCTATATCCTTTCTAAATCTAAATATTTTCAACTTGAACCTGTTGACTAACTTCATAATCTCTTTTGTCTTCCTTTATTCTTTCTATTTTTCTTTCAAATTGAATATAATAATTTTGAAGTGCCTCTCTTTCTTCTTGATTCGCCTGTATATTCCTCGTTTGACCTATGCGACGTTTTAATATATTTATCCATTTAGGGTCATTTTTGTTTGATATAATTTCCCAACTTTGAACATAAATACTGGTCGGCTTGACCTATGCTTTGAAAAGTGTCATATTGACAACCATCACCGCCTACCTGACTCAGGAAAATAACCTGTCAAGTCACACCAGTTCACCCCACCCAGGTAATGTATCACTTATTAAGTGTTCTTCAGATATGAGAGGTCCTGATTCTGTGAGTTGAAGAACAGATACTGACAAACCTGTTACAAGACAGAAACAAGCTAAATGCTACAAGGGTATCAATAGGTTGACCTAGTATTCTCTGGTATATGTTTAAGCTAATATATATCATAACAATTATACCACCTGTTTTATCAACAGGAACTTTGTCAATATCAAATTAACATTCATATTATTATTCTCACTATCATGTATATATTTAAATGAATATTATTATTGCGATTATTATTTTACTAACAGCATTTGGCTTTCTTTTTATGTCGTCTCTCCCGCACTCAATACAATTTTGACAACCTTTCTCCAGTATTAAACATTACCTCAACATTCTGTCCACAATCTGCAGATAGTGATGCTGACCAACCACCCGAAGTCATCCAAACATCCCAACATTTACGAGACCACCCATGCCCTCGATATCATGAGAGAAGACAAAGTAAACATGTTCGACCGCCGTAAGACATTGACTGGCCCGTTACAGCTCATGAAGACTGTACTGCCAACCCTCGCCAGGGACCTGTACAAAGTGCCTGTGGTAAAGGAACTTTATGAGAGGAGGAAAGAGTTTGACCTCATAGTGATAAACCACATGTTTAACGAGGTAGGTGCTCATGTGTTAACTGATTATGTTTGTTAGACATTTGACGGAATCTTTTAAGATGTAAAACTACGTATTTAATGTTCTTAATTTAGAATGGGTACAGACTAACGCTCTCGACCTTCTATCTCAGCATTCCCTCGTGAGAATGGTAAGTGGGTCATGCAGAACTGCGTCCAAAAAAGGGGTATTACTTTCAAAGTAAATACGAGAAATATTCCAATGATTACATTAGTGAAGATAATGGTAACAATGAGTAAACTGTAAATTATGAGCTTTAATTTTGAGAAGGGTAGAGAAAATATAACAATTTTAATAAATCTTAGTGCACACACTCTTGGAACCCTTCACGTTGTTTCTCTGATCAGAGATCTGATAAGGAGGAGAAAGAAATAAGGTTCAGAAATGATGGAAATTGAGTATGTATGTGATGGGAGGCGGGAGGTGGTCAAAAATAAATGGCCCATCCTCTTTTGATATGAAGTGAAATTTATATTTTAAGTTTACATTTAATATATTTAGACAGCTAACCGCACAGACCAGGTGACATGTACTAGTGTAGAGGAAACAGTGTATACGTGCATACATGCCCGTTATGTGTGGGTATGGTATTCTTCTTGGAGCTATTGTCGTCTCATATCACAAGTCTGGAGAAGTGTGGCCGCAGGATGGAAACAGCAGACTTACTGCTTGGCACTTGCTAGGCTCAGTATTCTGCCTTTATTGATTTTCTGGACGCACAGGTGGTAATGCCAGCCACATTAATTATGAGCTTAAAGAACAAAAAGGCACAATACCGTGACCGGAATAATACACAAATAAAGAATATAGGAGACAGAGGCTTAAGACGACATTTCGGTCCTACATGGAGCATTAAATGAGCACATGGACTGGCTCATGAATTGTCCAGTCTTCGTCTTTTCCTGGTAGATGGCTCAGTATCCTTGACTTTGGGAGCTCATTCATGTGATTGCACTTATTACTAGAGTGTTTTCCTATTTCTTCTGTGCAGTGTTGACCGACTGGGGTTCATTTTCTCTGTCGGGGAAGAAGATTGCCTTCATACAACACAGCTGGCGCTTCTTGACCTTGTCGAGTCTCACGTTGATGACTCTCAGGAATAGAACCCAGAAAGGTGTAGATATTGATTTCCTATATGAAAACAAAAAGATAGAAAAAATATATAAATACAAATAATAAAAAAAGGATAAATATTGATCTTAAAAAGATAAATTTATTTCGTTAATTAATTGAAAATATGTGACTTCTAATTCAACACAACTGAAACAAAAAGGAAAGAAAAATAAATTACAGTGACAAAAGTTAATGACGGATTAATTTCTCGCATCTGAGAGGTGGGATCCAAATGGGAGCTGGGATCTAAGTGGGAGCTGGGATCTAAGTGGGAGCTGGGATCCAAGTGGGAGCTGGGATCCAAGTGGGAGCTGGGATCCAAATGGGAGCTGGGATCTAAGTGGGAGCTGGGATCTAAGTGGGAGCTGGGATCTAAGTGGGAGCTGGGATCCAAATGAGAGCTGGGATCTAAGTGGGAGCTGGGATCTAAGTGGGAGCTGGGATCTAAGTGGGAGCTGGGATCCAA
The DNA here is from genome assembly GCA_009830355.1 of Cherax destructor. NCBI lineage: Eukaryota > Metazoa > Arthropoda > Malacostraca > Decapoda > Parastacidae > Cherax > Cherax destructor. Next base: position 77,218 of record WNWK01005143.1, on the reverse strand, counting down.
ATGGGAGCTGGGATCTAACTGGGAGCTGGGATCAAAGTGGGAGCTGGGATCTAAGTGGGAGCTGGGATCCAGCTGAGAGCTGGGATCCAGGTGGGAGCTGGGATCCAGGTGAAAGCTGGGATCTAAGTGGGAGCTAGGATCCAGGTGGGAGCTGGGATCCAGGTGGGAGCTGGGATCCAGGTGGGAGCTGTGATCCAGGTGGGAGCTGTGATCCAGGTGAGAGCTGGGATCCAGGTGGGAGCTGGGATGCAGGTGAGAGCTGGGATCCAGGTGAGAGCTGGGATCCAGGTGAGAGCTGGGATCCAGGTGGGAGCTGGGATGCAGGTGATAGCTGGGATCCAGGTGGGAGCTGGGATCCAGGTGAGAGCTGGGATCCAGGTGAGGCTGGGATCAGGTGAGGCTGGGATCAGGTGGGAGCTGGGATCCAGGTGAGAGCTGGGATCCAGGTGGGAGCTGGGATCCAGGTGAGAGCTGGGATCCAGGTGAGAGCTGGGATCCAGGTGAGAGCTGGGATCCAGGTGGGAGCTGGGATCCAGGTGGGAGCTGGGATCCAGGTGGGAGCTGGGATCCAGGTGGGAGCTGGGGACTAGGAGGGAACTGGGTTCACCCAGAAACTATTTCACCAGTGTTGTCATAGCTAACAACAGTAACAAAATGGTACTTAGTGTAGTGGAGTGACGACAATTGGAAAATTCTTCTTTTATTCAAATACGAGAAGTATACAGTTACTTGTGGAAATACGAGAAGTATACAGTTACTTGTGGAAATACGAGAAGTATACAGTTACTTGTGGAAATACGAGAAGTACACAGTTACTTGTGGAAATACGAGAAGTATACAGTTACTTGTGGAAATACGTAACACCTGAAGTTGTCAGTGGTCGCAATATACACAATGGAAAACAAAATATTCTTCCAGTAATCTTCACCAGTCGACCATAGTCAACAATAGTGATAAAATAGCATTTGATGTGGTGGAGGTTTAGATCTTGATAGTTAAATACAGTGATCTATAAGTGCCCAAAACGTCAGGCTGTAAAAAAGGATGCCAGATGTCACCGACCGTTCGTCATAGTAGGAGCTGCCAGAAGTCACCGGTTTCTCTAACACGCAAGTTATACTTTTTGTATCAAACTGAATATATATTAGTCTGTTAAATAATCTTCCAGTAGTCTTTTCACGAGCTAGTACAAAATCATCGACCGGATTAGTTAAAAAATAAGTGGTCCACTGATTGGATTCTTCCAAAAATCAATAAACCAATGACCAGATTAAAAATCTGTCATTAACACCCAACCGGATTCCCTAAAAACATAAGGTTAATGTTGCAGTTTTATAACTGTAGTGTAAAGCACCCCTCTGGCAAGACAGTGATGGAGTGAATGATGATGAAAGTTTTTCTTTTCGGGCCACCCTGCCTTGGTGGGAAACGGCCAATGTGTTATATATATATATATATATATATATATATATATATATATATATATATATATATATAAACACTGATCTCTGGCCGAAGGAGACGCGAACCTAAGAACAAGGTACGCAGTGCTTTACCGACCATACCACACTGGACCATGAGCTGGGCGCCAAGGTACTGGTCTAGTGTGGTATGGTCGGTAAAGCACTGTGTACCTTGTTCTAAGGTTCGTAGGTTCGAGTCTCCTTCGGCCAAAGATCAGTGTTTGTGAATATTTCGCCTGTTGTTGCGAATTCTAAGCATTGTAAAAATCTCTAGTCTAGTCGGATGAGATGAAAAGCTGTAAGCCTGAAAGCTGACTGCCTTGGATCAAAAACTTCTAGCATGAGCTGAGCGCCAAGGTATTGGTCCAAACCAGAAGAACTGTTAAAGACAACAAAATACTTCTATCAGTTATGTACTAGCTAGTTAGGAGAGTTGTAAAGTGTTGTAAATGACCACCACTATGAAAATCTCTGTAGTTTACAGAAAGTTTAATGACGTCATGCCTGGATTGCTTGCAATCTCTGTGGTAAATGGTCCCATGGGTCGTGCAGGAACTCTAAACCAGCGACCACGTTTGATATAAAATCAGAGAAATGTTTTTGGGTCTGCCTAAACGAGATACGCCTGTATGAAGAAATTACATCAATATTGAAAGACAAGAACAGCGTGGTATGACAGCTGGGAAAATAAAAAGGGTGGGTTGGACAGGGCTGTCTTGGAAGACAGTGTTCCTGAGAGTACTAGTGTTGTCCTGGAGGACAACACACAAAATGGAGATAGTGGTCCTGGTGATGAAACAGGTAAAGACAACACTATTCAATTTACAGAGGTACAAAATAGCGATACTGCTGGAGATGGAACAAAAGTGAATAATGCCTCAGGGAATAGTGTTGACACATTACTATGAAAAACTGGTGGAAGCACTGATGTCCATACAGGGGTGGAAGGAAGAGGGGAAACAGAAAAAAATGCACCAGCAGCGAATGAAGCTACGAAAAATCCTAGCAAACAAAATTCCAATCTATGAAGATTCTATGCCTTGGGTATCTGCAGGCATGGTATATCTGGTAAAACAGGTGGGAACATTGCGTTTGCCTCTGTAAGCAGTCCACAGATGTAAGGTATTTTGTTGCTCGTTGCTGGCTTTAGTCCCTGTATATTTGCAAAGAAGAATGTCGTCGGATTGGTGGTATAGGGGATAGGCTTTTTTCCCCGGCTCTAATATCTGTTGTTTTGGAGTGGAGACCATCGACTGTGATTCCACTCCAGAAATGATCGAAGTTGGTGTTCGATTTCTGTCATTTCCTGCCATCTTTTTTTTTCTTCCTGGCTCTAAAAAACCTCTCTCTCTGAAGTGGCTGTGGCTACTCAGGTTTTCCCAGGTCTGGATGTTCTGTGTCGTCTTGTACCCTTTAGGTGGCGTGCCTGGCAATATAGGTTATAGCACTGTCTTTCCTGAACTGAAGAGTGACACATTTCAGGGTGGAAAAGCTTACGGAAAGGGAGGTTGCATTTTCCTGTTGTCATAAGGGCACGGCATTTTCTGGGGTGGTCAAATTTGCATGTCCCATCCGTTTTTCCAGATATTCCATGCCTGCAGATACCTAGTGTATAGAATTTCCATAGGCCTAGTTTCATGGCCTTGGATTTCTGTGACTGTATTCCCACTAACATTCATTTCTCCATTCTTACAATTACTGTCTATGACAAGCTCCTGGATGCTGTAGAGGATAAACAAACTACAGATGTAGTATACACAGACTTTGCAAAAACTTTCGACAAGTGTGACCATGGTGTAATAGCACACAAAATGTGTGATAAAAAAATAACAGGAAAAGTTGGAAGATGTATCTATAATTTCCTGACAAACAGAACACACAGAGTAATAGTAAACAGAGTAAAGTCCTAGGCAGCCACGGTGAAAAGCTCTGTTCCTCAAGGCACAGTACTCGATCCAATTATATTCCTCATCCTCATATCTGACATCGATAGAGATGTAAGCCATAGCTGTGTATCTTCCTTTGTGGATGTCACCCGAATTGCCATGACAGTGACCTCCATCGAAGACACCGCAAGACTCCAAGCGGACATCAACCAAATCTTCAAATGGGCCACTCAAAACAATGCGATGTACTGTTACGGGCCCAGCCGGTAATTCACTTAGAGGTAGTGCTTCTCGTAACAAAATTGAGAAAAGAACAGATCTAACTCGTAACAGGGCTCACATATGGAGGAAAAAGGAATCTTTCTAGTTTCAGTTAGTTTTATTAACAGTTTTAATAATTAATACTCATTTCGCACACTGAGTAAAACATATCATTAACCTTATTATCACTATAATAAGTTAAACATTCACAAACTGCTCCAGGCCGAGCGTTATTAGACTCTTTCACAACGAGTCAAAAGGTATATGTAAATATATGTACAGACACGTGCATTTTCCAAGCCTTAACACCACGCTGAAGCAAATAACTGTTCCTTCTTGAGGATCCTTCTCTAGATAAGATTCTACAAACGGCATATTACTTAGGTTCATTCACTTATACTCATTGTCTTCAAGAGTTTTTCATCCGCCTATTCAGACCAATATGTTCATCCACCGTCTCAGATATATATTTCCACTATTCCAGGGCTTCCAATAACTCCTGGGCACTGGTGGGTGGAGAGTAGGGAGTCTTGAAGAGAGATTCTCCACTAGTCCCTTCCTAGATCAGAGGAAGGTATGAACTAAACAAGACAAGGCTTTACCAGCCGACCTAAACTCGGTTTGTAGCTCAAAGTGTCTGCTGGTACTTAACCAGCCGCACCAGCAGTTTACAATATTACCACATCCTACCTATGTACAAAGCTAAACAATTTGGGGCCAGATAACATTATAAAGTCGAGTAAATCCATTTTAGCTATTAATGGAAATACTCCTTAATATAATATTAAGTGAAAAAGCCAAAACAAACATTAATACACATCATTTCGTTCTAGAAATGAGCAAAGGGCGTAACACTCCTTCCCCACGACCAAAGTTCGCACTCAACAGAATATTAATAGCCCTAAATCTCCTACTACCTATAATAGAATATCTGGAATATGAACATAACAGTTGGTATATATTTCTCAGCCTTCAAAAATATCTCATATACTCTTGGTCTCAAATAGTCAGAGTGTTGTCCAGGAAGGAGACAGTGTAGACCATAGACATTCGCCTCAACTGAACTGGATTTTCTCTCACTGTCTTGAGTGGCATGAAGGCAGTGCTGTAGGCCGGGACCTCCATAAGGTCACCCCAACTGGTCTTTAAACTTCATCCTCCATTATTAAACTGTAATTGGTATTACTCCCCACATAACTGTAGGCGAAAAACAGGAACTATTAGTCATAAATTAGAGCATGGAGAGCGTAAAATCATACTAGTCTTAAGGACGGGACAATGCGTCCGCAATCACATTATATTTGCCCTTTATATGAAGAATTTTAATGGAAAAAGGCTCTAATCTAAGGGCCCATCTTTGTATTCTGGCATTCTTAGATTTCATGGTATTAATAAATGTTAAAGGGTTATGATCGGAGTATACCGTGATCTGGTGGGGAGATATTCCCAAGTAAACTTCAAAATGCTCTAGGGAGAGAACCAAGGCTAGGGCTTCTTTTCAACAGTGGCATAATTTCTTTGGTGGGGCTTTAAGGTAGAGGAGTAATAGCAAATCGGATGAAGAAGATCAGAAGATTGGGACGTCTGCAGCAACACTGATCCAACAGCATAACTGCTGGCGTCTATATGTAACAAGAAAGGACAGTTAAAATCAGGACTTTTCAACACTGGAGAAGAATTCAACAATCGCTTTAACCTGATGAAAGCCAAATTACATTCCTTAGACCAAATAAACTTAATTTTAGAGCTAGTCAGCTCAAAAAGGGAGGCCGCCACGTGTGAGAAATTTGGGCAGAATCTTCTATAGTACCCAGCCATTCCCAAAATCTCTGTACCCCTTTTCTATCTTGTGGTATAGGAAAATCTGAAATGGCTCTCACTTTTGCATTGATGGGTGCCACCGTTCCCTGACCTATATTAAACCCCAAATACCTTATCCTAGCTTGCCCGAATTTGCATTTGGCCAAATTGATAGTAAAGTTATAAGTATCTAATTTCCTAAAAAGAGCCTCCAGACGGTTTAAATGTGAACTCCAATCATCACTAATAACTACTAAATCGTCGAGGTAGGCTTCTACCCCCTCAAGGTTATAAGTAAGGTCATTCATGAGCCGCTGAAAGGTAGAACGGCGTTGCACAACCCGAATGGGGTAACCAAGTAATTGAACAAGCCCCATGTATTGTGAATGCTGATATGTCCTGAGCACGGTTTGTTAGGGGCACTTGATAGTAACCTCGCAGTAGGTCCAGCCGGCTCACATACTGGCTCCGGCAACCCTGTCAATTAAATCATCCACCCCCGGCAAAGGGTACCCATCTGGAACTGTAACTGAATTCACTTTTCTATAATCAGTGCAAAATACGATATGTACCGTCTGACTTCGAGACCAACACACAAGGAGAGGCCCACGGACTTTTGCTCCTTTCAATTAGCCCATGGGTCAGTAAAAAGTCGATTTCATCCCTTAATGCTTGGTGTTTTATTGGGCTTAAGCGATAAGGAGATTGCTTGATGGGCGTGGCTCCTTGGACATCCACGTCGTGTGTTCCCAACGTACAGCGCTTAGGTATATCACCAAACAAGGATGGGTATTTCAATATCATACTCTTCATTTCTTTGGCCCGGTCGCTGGTCAGATCTTGCAAAAAATCGTCCAGGGATCGTAGAACTTGAGTATTTCTAAGACGGATTTCGATTCCTTTGGAGCAGTCCTCCAAATCCTCTACTTCTTCCCGGGATTCTAAGAGAATGGCAGCGGTCGGGGCTAACCCGACATAATATCTCTTCAACTGATTAACATGGTATGCATGGTCCGATTTTCTTTTCCCTGGCGTACGAACCAGGTAATTCACTTCACTTAGTTTTTTAATGACTTCCAAAGGTCCCTCATATCTTGGTTTCAATGCATGTCCGGGCATGAATTTCTGAGCCAATACTTTATCTCCTATGTTGAAAGAGCGAGGGGCCGCATGTTTATCGTGCCGTAGCTTCATTTTAGCCTGGGCTTCCTTCAAGTTCTTACGGCTAAATTCCTAGGTGAAAGTTGGTGTTCCTGCATCAAAGCTGGACATACCTGGAACCGACGGCGTACGCCTTCCGGTCCATACATCCTCAACACTGCGGAGGTCCACGTACATTATAACTATATATCAATCTAAAAGGGCTATACCCCAAACTTTCCTGCTCACTCTCCCTTACTGCCAGGAGAAGGAAAGGAATGCCCTCATCCCAGTCTTTACTAAACTGTTCACAGTAAGAACGCATCATTACTTTTAACGTTTGATGGAACCGTTCTAAAGCTCCTTGAGACTGGGTCTATAACTCGTAGCGAGGATAGATTTTATCCCCAGGCGTGACATAGCCTCCTTGAAGGTTTTGGAGGTGAAGTTAGAGCCCTGATCAGATTGGATTTCGGGCAACCCTACCTGTGAGAAAAACCTTATCAAAGCACGACTATTGCGCGAGCATTTTCTCCCATGGGGATGGCCTCGGATATCGAGTGGCAGAATCCATTATAGTGAATAGATATTGATTTCCCGCCTTGGTCCTGGGGAGCGGACCTACACAATCTATAATCAGGCGGGAAAACGGCTCACCATCTGAGATGATAGGGTGGAGAGGTGCCGGAAGCGGGTATGAGTAGGTTTGCCGACGGTCTGACAGACCCGCAACTACGAAGGTGTTCACCACAGTTTCCCCATTCTAGGCCAAAAAGTATTTTGACAACTTTACAATTGTCTTCCTTACTCCTCAGGTGTCCTCCCATCGGACTGTTATGGGCGACCTCCATGCAAGATCGCGATAAACCCTAGGAAGGATTAATACATGTTTGGTCTTGGCAAAAGATGCATCTGGAGAATCTTTTCTGGTGGATTTCTTCATAAGTATACCGCTACTTGAATAAACACAGTCCTCTAGTTTCTCGGCCTCATCTTCCATTATCGCTAACTTCCTTATACTTCCAACGAGGGATCTTCCAACTGAGCTTGAATTAGATCTTTCGGCCCAAACTTTTACACACAAGGAATCTAAACTTGAATCTTGTCCGACAGACACTGTAGCCGCGGGCTTGGGCCAGTGGGTGGTACTGAACAACAGGTCCAAACCCAGATCAGCATTGCCCACTTCTTCCTCCGGTGATTCAGGAGGCACTCGGGGAGCCATGGATCTAGTGACAGCGCCCAGTGGAAATAATGATAGGTCCTTCTTATAAGCCTCAATCACATAATCCTCCCCAGAGGTATTCTCTATCACCAAAGGTTCTTTCTTGATCCCTTCACAGCTTAAGTCATTACCTATCAGTAGGTCAGCAGACTTAATTGGGAATCCTTCGTCTGATATGCCGACCGCCGCATATCCCTTATAGCCACTTATGTCTAGGTATATCCTTTGGAGGGGAACTCTGAGACATCCTCCATAAGCCTCAGAAGTCCGTCTATCTTCGTATAAGTATGGTCAGATAGAGGGAGGATTCCCTTCTCTAATAATGTCAAGTAACTCCCTGTATCCCTATAAGTCTTAATAGATACCACTTGACACTCGTCAATACCCGCTTTTCCTTCTGAAAAATATGGGCTCATCGCCTTTTCAATTTCTTGTTCTGATATGGCCATCGTCTCTGGTCATCTCAGTGAAGCAAACTTCGTTCCTGCCGGTCCTACATCTGTCTGTAGGCCTTTCTGTGTCTGGGATACTGAAGACACCATCTGTATAGGGGCACCTTCCCGATTTTTATACCTCATGTCCCTTGCCAGCTGATAACATTGGTTTCGTCCATGACCTTCTCTTTGGCAATAGGTGCAGGATAAATTCTTCCTGGCTTTATACATCTCCCGTTTTTGTCGTGGTGCAAACCTGACATCATTAATAGGCTTATATAGGGGACGAGAGGTTACTGCTGTTGAAGGAAACCTTTGGCGAGGTTCTATTCTCGACTTAACTGGTTGAACCTTCTGGCTCGATTTTACTGCTTCCACTCTGGATGTTCTATCGCGGATCAGCTGTTGGAGATCTCGTAGCGATCGGCCAGAGCAGCGGTTTCAACACATCAGGAGTCTGACGGTCGATCAGGAACTTCCGCAAATCTCCTGATATAGAATTATAGAAGTCCTCTTGTAATATTAATTGGGACAGACTGCTTATGGTGTTGCTTTGTGAGGCTCTTTGCCACCTCTCAAATGCTATCTGCTTCTGCCTGGCAAAGTCCACCCAAGTTTGTCCTGGTAACCTCTGCAAATTACGGAAGGCTTGCTGGTAGCTCAAAGGAAGTAGGTCATATGTTTCCAGGATGACCTTTTCACAGAGTCATATTGAGCGTATTTTTCATAAGGCAAAGACGCTGTACATTCCCGAGCTTTTCCAGTCAGCGTCGTATGCAACAAGATAGCCCAGAACTTCGGGGCCACTGCATAGCCCGAGCCTGATTTTCAAAGGTATCGAAATAGGTGTCCAGATCAGACTCAAAAACTTGGGCACCAAAGATGCTGCTTTATGGATGTCGAAAGACTTTCGGAGGCCTTGGGCCTCACAACTTCTTCTTTTGCCGCTGACGCTCGTAGCGTATGTTGTCCCTTTCAAATTCTTCCGCATTCAGCTTCCTTTGGGCTTCTATTTGGGCCGTTTGCAAAAGAATAAGGCGCTCCATCCTTTCGAACTGGATATGGGAATGGGACCAGAAGGCAGTGGAGGAGTTGGGATAGACGTTTCCCGTCTTTCCTTGGGTCGAGCACCCAAGCCGGGTACCCTAGTGGATCAGGATCGGAAACTGGGCGACTAGTTGCCCCAATTTCAGGCACCTCTCCCAGGAATGTAAGTTCACCAGATGTTCCCTAACTTCAGGCTCAGCCACATCCCCAGAAGGTAGGGAAGTTGGAAGGCCACCAGGATCAGGTCCTGCTGCTTCAAGTGGTTGTTCTAAGTCTTACACTGAGATATTAGACTTGCCTCAACAGTATCCTGAAGGTTATCCACTTCTCCCCGTTTGGGAAACAACATGTTCCTTAAAATAGATCGAGTGGTCTCGGCGGTGTAATATCTATTATACTTCACTCCTAGGCGTACAGCAATTTGCCAGCAGTTCTGAAGTTTTAAAAACTCCAAATCATCCAAAGTTAACTCACATAATAACTTTTGTATTTGGGCCTCCATTGTCGACTATGGGTGTCGAGACAGCAGCTTCCTTTCGTGGGACTAGCACTTATTCCTCAAGGCCTATGTCTCCTCCAGCATCTTGGATTAAAGAGTAAGATCCCGGACAGGCCCCCACTTTGTTACGGGCCTAGCCGGTAATTCACTTAGAGGTAGTGCTTCTCGTAACAAAATTGAGAAAAGAACAGATCTAACTCGTAACAGGGCTCACATATGGAGGAAAAAGGAATCCTTCTAGTTTCAGTTAGTTTTATTAACAGTTTTAATAATTAATACTCATTTCGCACACTGAGTAAAAATATCATTAACCTTATTATCACTATAATAAGTTAAACATTCACAAACTGCTCCAGGCCGAGCGTTATTAGACTCTTTCACAACGAGTCAAAAGGTATATGTAAATATATGTACAGACACGTGCATTTTCCAAGCCTTAACACCACGCTGAAGCAAATAACTGTTCCTTCTTGAGGATCCTTCTCTAGATAAGATTCTACAAACGGCATATTACTTAGGTTCATTCACTTATACTCATTGTCTTCAAGAGTTTTTCATCCGCCTATTCAGACCAATATGTTCATCCACCGTCTCAGATATATATTTCCACTATTCCAGGGCTTCCAATAACTCCTGGGCACTGGTGGGGGGAGAGTAGGGAGTCTTGAAGAGAGATTCTCCACTAGTCCCTTCCTAGATCAGAGGAAGGTATGAACTAAACAAGACAAGGCTTTACCAGCCGACCTAAACTCGGTTTGTAGCTCAAAGTGTCTGCTGGTACTTAACCAGCCACACCAGCAGTTTACAATATTACCACATCCTACCTATGTACAAAGCTAAACAATTTGGGGCCAGATAATATTATAAAGTCGAGTAAATCCATTTTAGCTATTAATGGAAATACTCCTTAATATAATATTAAGTGAAAAAGCCAAAACAAACATTAATACACATCATTTCGTTCTAGAAATGAGCAAAGGGCGTAATATGTACAATGAAGAGAAATTTAAACTGCTCAGAGGAAATTAAAACTGTATCAGGGTATACGATAAATGCTAACCATACATTATAGCGAAACAGTAGTGTGAAGGACCTGGGAGTGATAATATCAGAGGATCTCGCCTTCAAAGACCACAACAATGTATCTACCTCATCTGCTAAGACACTGATAGGATGAATAATGATAACCTACAAAACTAGGGACGTCAAGTCCATGATGATTCTCTTCAAATCGCTTGTTCTGTCTAGGCTGGAATACTACTCTACACTAACTGTCCTCTTCAAGGCAGGCGAAATTGCTGACCTGGAGAGTGTACAAAGAACTTTCACGGCACACATAACTACGATAAGGCACCTAAATTACTGGGAACGGTTGAGGGCCCTTTATTTCTATTCCATGGAACGCAAGCGAGAGAAATACATGATAATATACAGTTGGAGGGATTAGTACCAAACTTGCTCACGAAAATCACTCCCTATAAATGAAAAAAAATCTCGGCAGGAGATGCAACATTTCCCCAATGAAAAGCTGGGGTGCCAGGAGTACACTGAGATACAACATAATAAGTGTCAGGGATCCAAGACTGTTCAACTGCCTCCCAGCATACATAAGAAGGATCACCAATAGACCCCTGGCTGTCTTCAAAAGGCACCGGACAGGCACCTAAAGTCAGTAACTGACCAGCCGGGATGTGGTTCGTAAGTCAGTTTGCGTGCGGCCAGCAGTAACAGCCTGATTGATCAGACCCTGATCCACCACTATGCCTGGTTTCAGACCGAGCCGCGAGGTCGTTGACCCCTGAAAACCCTCTCCAGGTATACTTCAGGTATAATTGGGAGCTGGGTTCTAGATGGGAGCTCTAATCTACGAGGGAGCTGGGATCTAGGTGGGAGCTGGGCTCTAAGAGGGAACTTGGATCTAGTGGGACCTGGGATCTAAGTGGGAACTTGGATCTAGGTGGAAGCTGGGATCTTGAAAAACTTGCTGAGATATGTAGGTATTTATAGACTATGGAAGAAGTCTTGATGTCAGACGTTGGTAGCTCAATTGGTAAGTTTCCCAGTAGAGCAACCAAACGATATTGAGGCTGATGAAGAGTAGACAAAAACAGCAGTTTAGTAGATCCAGCCTAAGAACAGCCAGGAGATTGTGCACGAAACACGTGAGTAACCAGATTAAACCTAAGTCAATGCAGGTAGCATGAAACAGAACAAGTAATAACAGAGAACTACTTACCGGGAGGAGTCAGGAGTAAAATGACATTACTGGTTTACCCTTATCTCGAGGTAAGCACCAGTAGTTCTCTTCCTGGACGGTACGTGGTGCTGATGGTCAAAACAACGCCGAGTAGTTAAGAAGGGAGACCACACACCGGTGTAGTAACACAGTAAGACAGAACACACAGTACAGTACACGGGTACACAGCACAGATGGACCATGCCAGTCCAAGGACTCAGCACTAAAACGCGCTACTCATGTGGCAACGACTCTCAGGGCACCTTGGAGGAGGTGCAATCCCCCCCCCAAGAAGGTCAATGATCAACCGAGTGGCGTGGATACTGCCCTAGAGCTGGAGCAACATGTGGAAGCTCGCTCCCCAGGGGCCTCGGAGACCAACAGCTTCAGTGGCCCTCAGTTGAACTCCCCATCGGACTTGGGGAAGAGCCAAGAGCCTGCTCTTGGCTCCCAGACAACGGTGCCGGGGCCTGCCCAGGAACCCAGCCTGGAGGATCCTTCCTCAGATGGGGCTGGGAAGTTTACCCTGGTGGTCAGGGGAAGGAACCGGTCTGGTCGCGCTCAGACAGCCAGTTCCTTCAACAGTAACTAAATAACAAAAAAGGCACAATACCGTGACTGGAACAATACACACACAACCCGCACATATAAAAAGAGAGGAGCTTACGACGACGTTTCGGTCCGACTTGGACCGAAACGTTAGTGTTAGTGTGACTTTGTAAATGATCCAAGTCGGACCGAAACGTCGTCGTAAGCTCCTCTCTTTTTATATGTGCGGGTTGTGTGTGTATCCTTCAACAGGTTTATATTCCCCTCCTACGAGATGGTGAGGGAGTTGGAGACAGCAGTCCCCTCCAGCAAGCTCAGCTGCGAGATCACGCTCAGGGAGAGATCCTGGCCAAGCCTCGGGACGAGGATACATACGTCAGGATCAAGACCATGGCTTTGCAGAACCCAGGGATAAGGAAGCTCTTTGCCCAGGAGAAGGTGAGCAAGGGGGTTGTCGAGCACGTCCCTGTGCCCATCCCAGCAGAGCGCTTCCTCGAAGTGCCCAACATATCCAAGGCCGAAAGACTGACTACGGGAACCAACAAGGCACCGACCCGGAGCGTGTTGATCCACCACCGGGGGCCCCTTCCTGCCCACATACACCTAGGAATGTGGGGGAAATTCAAGACCCGGGCCAACATAGATGGCCCGCTCCAGTGCTACAATTGCCAGGGATTCAACCACATTACAGCCACCTGCCAGCATGTGAAAACGTGCGGGGTCTGCAGCAAGCAGCACGACTCCAGGGACTGCATAGCCCTGCTCAGGCAGAACAACCCCGAGATTCAACGCCCAGAGCCCAGATGTGCCAATTGTGGGAAGAGGCACCACGCCTGGAATCAGAGCTGCCCTGCTATAATGCAGCGGTGGCAACAGATACGGCAGCGGCACGCCCCTATGACGACTACAGCAAAGCCCAACACTTGGGGTCCCCAGCAGCAACAGACAAGGTTGACGACCAACCCATGGAACACTTAGCAGCGGCCACCAGGGACACACACCACAGCCTCCCAGAGCCAGCCCACGACCTACAACACCGAGTTCCTAGTGCTGGGTTCCCGCCAGACAGGACAGGGTACAGCTCCCGGCAAGAACGAGGGCGGCCAACGACCCAGACAGGCGCCAAAGCCTCAGAGAAAGCAGAATCGTGGGACAAACCAAGCCTGGCTCAGGGATGCTGCGCAAGGGGCTGTGGCCACACAGCAACAGACCCAGCAGACTTTCCAGTGGAGCCCCCCAATGCAAAGTCAAGACGTCCCCGTGAGCAACGAACGAGAACCTTCCTGGGCCAGCCAGATTGCCCAAAGAGCAGTGCAGGCCTACACAGCAGCAACTCAGTCAACGGTGGATACAGAACAGCAGCCCCAGATCCCAATCGAGACACCAGCAGCCGCCTCGACCCTGAGCGATGGGGAACTGGACCCCAAGAATGCCCGCTTCTCCTCGGTGATAATGATCATCACAGAGTGCATTTCGAACCTGCTCCCATCTATGGTGGACCGGGAGAACTGCAGAGAGCTCCTGGGCACCCTTCTCAGCTTGGTTCTGCTGGACCCGAAGTCGTCGGCAAAATTGCAGGAACATCTCGGCAGGGTCTTCGCATCCACAATCAAGAGGAGACAGGAAATGATGACCCAATCGAGGGAGTCCATGGACGAGCAGGAGTGGATGGAGTCCGACGGGTCGCTCTCCAGCCCTTAAAAATTCTACAGTGGAACATCTGCGGTCTGCGACAGAAAATCCACCTAGTCGTCGAAACGGCAGTCCAGGAGGCAACTGACGTTTTCCTGCTCCAGGAGACCTTAGTGAACCCGCCGCCGAACCCCCAGCCACGCATACCGGAATTCTCGGCCTACCTACAGCGAGCTGGAGCCCCGCCAGGGGCATGACAGTCTACGAGAGGAACTCCATTCCCCACTCAATCGTCAGCGATCTCATCAACTGTGGCGAAGGGGTTGAGGTGCAAGGTGTCCCTCTGCACCTACCGGCCGGGCCACTAACGATCTACAATGTGTACCGGAACCCAAGAGTCACCCTCGACCTCTCCGAAGTTGCAGCTCTCACTGTGTCGCCCAACCATGGCGTGCTGGTGGCAGGGGATATCAATGCCCACCATGAGCTACTGCGCTCGGTCACTCCCACAAATGAGACAGGCAGGCACCTGGCAGCAGTGCTGGAGGATGTTCCCGAGATCGCCCTCCTCAACACAGGAGAGCTGACCCACCACTATGGCAACTGACTGGACGTCACGCTCCTCTCCCGGATGCTACTTCCAGGAGCCAGTTGGGAAATCCACCTTCTTCTCACCAGCGACCATTTTGCAATCGTCACCACTCTGTCGCTCTCAAGACACCCTCCGTAGTCCCCACCTCCACGGTGGAACACTAAGAAGGCTGACTAGCAGCGATTCCAGGACGTCATCCAGCAGTGGTGGGAGAAGACTGATCTCTCTGACGACCCAGATGAGGCTACCCAGAGCCTCCAAGCAGCTTTCTCTCGAGCAGCCGAGGCGGCAATATCACTCACAAGGGTCGTGGGAACGCCCAAGCATGATTGGTGGTTCTATGACGAGGCAGTCAAAGAACAAAACCACCGCGTCAATCGTGCCTGTAGGTTACATCGACGCAACCCCACGGCTGGGTCCCTCAGGCTTCTGTGAGAGGTGGTGCGGCACGCATGCCACATCTCCCACAGGACACGTCTGGCAAAGTGGTTTGAGTGGTGTTCTTCTTTCAGCCACTACGCTACCCTGTCTGAGAACTGGAAGAAGATCAGCATAGCAACGGGAAAGTGTAGAGGCACTGTGCGTGCTCACCATGACCCGGCTGGGGAGGCAGAGAGGCTGGTTGTACTCTTCACATCCAGGGCAGCCACAGCCCGCCTACCCAAAGACATCCAGGACCTCCAGGCCACCCTTCTCCCTGGTAGGACTGCCAGGATTCTAGAGGCATCCCGGGCACAAGACGACACCGACGTCGAGTTCACCTGTCGGGAGCTGCAAGCGGCCTTCAAGACTTCACGGGACACGGCCCCCGGGCAGGACGGAATCACCTACAGTATGATCTCAAAGGCAGGCCCTCACGGGCATGACGCCCTCCTGGAAGTCATCAACCATACCTGGAGGGTCGGGCGACTCCCCACCGCATGGAAGGAAACCAACATCCTGCCGATCCCCAAGCCCAGGGATCCAGGCAACATGCGGCCCATTTCCCTCACCAGCTGCCTATCCAAGGTTGCAGAGAGGATGGTGTTGGAGTGCCTAAGATGGAAGCTTGGTCCGGAGCACCAACACATCAACGGCTTCACACGGGGAGTGGGCACCTCTGAGAGTGTCACCACCCTCATGGCCAGCATTGAGTCTGACAAGAGGCCGAAGATTGTCATCTTTCTCGACCTTGAGAAGGCCTTCGAGCTGGCCAATGCGCCGGCTATCCTCGACCTACTGGCGCGCAGAGAAGTGAGGGACAAGCTGATCGCCTGGGTCAGCTCATACCTACAGGGCCGGAAGGTGCGGGTATGCTTCCAGGGGCAGGCTTCTTCCCTCATGGCCTTGAAAAATGGCACCCCGCAGGGCGGAGTCCTCAGCCCAACTCTCTTCAACGTGTTGATGCATGAGCTGGTGCAGCTGACGTTCTCAGCAAGCATCCGACTACTCAGCTACGCTGATGACCTGGCACTCATTGTCATCGGGAAGCCCGGACTGTTGTGCAAAGCCCAACACGACCTCAGCCTGATAGCTACCATCTGCCGTCGCCTTGGCCTCAAGATCTCGGCGGACAAGTGCCAAGGTGCCTGATACCAGGCTGAAGATCTGATCTCAGACATCAACCTGGACTGGGTCAGCAGTTACCAGTATCTGGGTATATACATTGACAGCCGACTCTCCTTCCGCAAGCAAGCAGAGTATATCAGAGAGCATGCCATGCAACATGTCACGGCCATGCGTGCCCTGACCAATCCTAGGGCTGGTGCCAGCCACGATATTCTCTGGATGTTCTACGTGCAGGCAGTGCGCTCTCTTGTCGACTATCGGGCAGTCACCCTGGCCCATGCTCATCCCTCATGCCTCAAGCGCCTCAGTGTCGTACAAAATGCTGCGGCTCGGGTCATGTTGGGGTCCCTGGGCTGGACTAACTTAGTGTCTCTGAACAGAGAGGCCCAACTGCAGCCCCTAAATGACAGGATCGCCCTTGTTGTTGCCAGGAGGGTGGCCAAATTTGTCCAGCTACCGGGGGGGTGAGCGCCTGCTGAGAGACCTTCTCGACCGTCAGCGAGGCGACTTCACGGGAGGCCGTGTCCGTCTATGGTTGTGGTCGGCTGCGGATGTGACAAAGGAGCTCCTGCCCATGTCGCTCCTTGAGGACAAGAGGTGCGACCGGCCAGTCGATGGGTACACCGTGCCACTGCCCTGGGCACCGGAACCTTTTGTAATCCACATTGCCAACCTTCCAGCCAGCATGCATCACTTTCCACAGCGCGTGCTGCAGGGATAACATCCGGCTCCTCACCGCCACTCCTAAACTCACTTGACGAGCAGGGCAGGCAAGCAACAATCAATTGGATACCAAGCCACATCGACCTTGCTGGGAATGATGCGGCGGATGGGGCGGCTAAGTCTGCCACACTTGCGACCCAACCTTCGACTACAATTGCCATTAGCTGCAGGCAGGTGCACCTCGGGGCAGCTTCGGCAGCCAGATGCCCACTACCAGCACCGGGAGCATCTCGGAGCTGGCACTGGTATGACAGAGCGACACGTAGGGAGCCCCCACCAAACATGAGGAAATTGAACAAGGAGCTGCAAGTCAGCGTCCACCACCTGTGCCTCGGCTACCCTACCGGATGGTCCCAATGCCTCTAGTTCACTATATGATTGACTGTCCTGCGACGACGTCCATCCACCGCAGGCAGTTCCCAATGGCACCTGGGGATCTGACCCGCGAGGACAAAGCAGCCCGGCTAGTTTACATGGCCACCCATGACTTGAAGACAGTGCTCCCAGTCCTAGCCACCCACCCGCCCCCTTGATGACGACGCCAGAGAACCCCGACGACGACCAAGACTACCCACTACAGCTATTCTTTCTCTCACTTCCTTCTTTCTTATCCCCACATCCTTCTTCGTATGTAGGTAGAATCACAGCCTGATGCGTAGCTTCCACCGAAGTACCAAGATCTGCTGATGAAGACGCCTGCTGATGAAGATGCGACGTCAAAGACACTCTCCACCATGGGGAGCCTCAGCAAGAGAGAAGAAGTCAACCGCCTCCTGGGGGGCCCCAAGAAAGAAGACAGAAGAAAGAAGAAGATGACAGACACCCTCTACCCAGGGGGCCAATGCCGGGTCACAATTTGGAGAAGACCCTGGCCGGATGTACCGGTGAACCTACAACAACAACATACTCGCTTACCCTTATCAAGTTAACATTCACTATATACAATATACTCTTCATCCTCAAAATGGCATTTACATCATGCAGTACATGAGTCATCATTTCTGACTCAGTTCATCTGTCTGGTGTTGGCGATAAACTGAATTGTTTTGTTGTCATCTCTTTGGGGTTTCAGCATATTGGTGTTTATCATCCTCAAAATTTTCAGACGATATATGTTCTCGTTGACTAGTCTACAAAGTCTTAATAGTAGAATTATTTAACCAATAATAGGCATGGTCTATTGTATCTCACTAATAACACTATAACGAAAATTAGTTTTAGAAATATACTTGAACCATCTGATGTTCATGTCGTGGATTTGTATTTTATAATATTCATTTAAGCATTGGTCATTGTGGCATGCAAAGAGTATGTTACAATTTATTCGGCTTATGTTACACTCCCATATAGGCTGCCTCCCAACCAGCGAACCTGGTGCTAAGGATTTAATTATCATGGAGGCCCCGTCGTTATATCAGTACCATGGTTCATCAGCTATTAACAGACAAGCCCGTCAAAGCTGTGAAGTGATGAGGTTCACTTGTTACACAAGTTTTGGCAGACTTCTCTAGGTTGCTGGTCTTTCACGGTGTTTTCTCTGGCTCCTCCTTTGGCTCCTTTGATCACTGTGCTGTACACTTGCTCTTACATTACTTTACATATTGTAAATAGTGTACATATTTTAAAGATCAGCTTGCTTGGTAAGTAAAACACATAGGCAACATTTAGGCATCTTTATTCCGAAACGTTTCGCCTACACAGTAGACTTCTTCAGTCGAGTACAGAAAGTAGACAGGAGCAGTAGAGATGTGAAGACGATGTAATCAGTCCATCACCCTTGTAGACGTAGATTTGAGGCTGTTATTCCCTCAACCTGAGGGATTGACTCGACTGTCCTCGACCGAAGAAGCCTACTGTGTAGACGAAACGTTTCGGAATAAAGATGCCTAAATGTTGCCTATGTGTCTTACTTACCAACATGTCGGTATTGTATACTATTTTGAACAATTATTATTATGAAACTCTTTGAGGCAAAAATGGGTGACTAGAAAGAAAATTATAACCGTTTGAAAAAAAAAAAAAAATTACTCATGATAATGTGGCAAGTTAATTATTTTTACATGCATTGATTAATTTTTGGGGTTAAAGAATCATAAAAAATATTTCTGATATTTTACAAGTGATTTTTCCTCAGTCCAATTTTGGCTTTCATCAAATTCACTGTCAAGTCTTTTTATTGACTTTTCAGTATGAATATACTGAAAAAATAAATTCTAAATTTTAATAATTTTAATAGTTTTTTTTTTTTTTTTAATTAGAGAGTTATGACTATAATATTTCTACACAATAAAAATTAATAAATCGGAAAATACAGATGACATGCCAGTTCCAGGCTTTTGGCTACGAGAGGTGCCCATTTTCTTAGCCTTAAAAGTAAGTACTCAGTCCTTAAATTAGAGTGATTCTAACGAACTCAAAAACAGTAAATCATCAAATTTTCTGAAAACTGTGTGGGAGAAATCTGCTTAGAATTGAGGAGGGTAGGTTGCATGAGGCTGGGTTTGCAGTGTGCAATGTTAAAGTGGAAGGAGTTAGAGCTTTATTTATATATAGAAGCAGGGATGGTGTGGGATTATTATTGTGTTGGTTTGTCGGAGTGGGCCTTAAGTTGGGCTAGCATAGAGAAGGACAAGAGTTGAACCTAGAGAGATTACTAGAGGCTCAGTGTTCCCCTCTCTTGCCACCCCTTCTGGCTCTTTTTCTGTCTGTCTCTCTCTCTGTCTCTCTCTCCTCTCTCTCTCTCTCTCTGTCTCTCTCTGTCTCTCTCTCTCTCTCTCTCTCTCTCTCTCTCTCTCTCTCTCTCTCTCTCTCTCTCTCTCTCTCTCTCTCTCTCTCTCTCTTTCTTACACTCTTCCATCTCATGATTTTGTACATACATCTCAATTTTTCTCTCAGATTTCAGTTGTCTCAAATCAGGTAAATAATGTTATCATCCTAGAAACGTAATCTGATCAGGTGACGTTTGCCCAGAGATTTTATGACTGGATTTTTTTAATGCATAATTCCTCCTCCTCTATACACTCAGTGATCGATAAAGAAAATCATGTTCTTGGATTCTCATTCGTGTTTTTAAGTCCATAGATCATCAGAGACCTTACAATTCGCTTGCTGTCTCTTCTCTCTGTGTGTAGTCACCTATTTATTCTCACCTATTTACGGTTTTAGGGGTCAAGTCACATCTCCTGGTCCCGCCTCTTTGCTGGTTGCCACTCGGTACACTCTCTTCCTGGTCCATAAGTTTTATCATACCTCTGCTTAAAGTTATGTATGGATCCTGCCTCCACTACATCACCACTCTCTAGATTGTTCTACTTCCTGACAGTGTGTGTGTACTCACCTATTTGTACTCACCTATGTGTGGTTGCAAGGGACGAGTCATAGCTCCTGACCCCGCCTCTCCACTGATCGCTACTAGGTACTCTCTCGCCTGCACCATGATATATATAGTTCCTGCCTCCAGTGTGTCACTATCTAGGCTATTCCACTTCCTGAAAACTCTTTGACTAAAGAAATACTTCCTAACATCTCTTTGACTCATCTGAGTCTTCAACTTCCAATTATGATCCCTTGTTTCTGTGTACCATCTCTGGAACATTCTGTTTCTGTCCACCTTGTCAATCCTTCGCAGTATTTTGTATGTCGCTATCATGTCTCCCCTAACCCTCTTGTCCTCCAGTGTCGTCAGGCCGATTTCCCTTAACCTTTATTCGTAGAACATTTCCCTTAGCTCTGGAACTAGCCTTGTTGCAAACCTTTGGACCTTCTCTAATTTATTGACGTGCTTGACCAGGTGTGGGTTCCAAACTGGTGCTGCATACTAAAGTATGGGCCTGACATAAACGGTGTAGAGTCTAGAACGATTTCTTACTGAGGTATCGGAACGCTAATCTCAGGTTTGCCAAGTGGTCATATGCTGCAGCAGTTATCTGGTTGATGTGCGCCTCAGGAGATGTGCTCGGTATTATACTCACCCCAAGATTCTTTTCCATGAGTGAGGTTTGCAGTCTTTGGCCACCTAGCCTATACTCTGTCTGCGGTCTTCTTTTCCCTTCCCCGATCTTCATGACTTTGGATTTGGCGAGGTTAAATTCGAGGAGCCAGTTGCTGGACCAAGCTTCCAGCCTGTCCAGGTCTCTTTGTAGTTCTGCCTGATCCTCATCCGATTTAATTATCCACATTAACTTCACATCTTCCGCAAACAGGGACACTTCTGAGTCTATCCCTTCCGTTATGTCATTCACATATACCAAAAATAGCACTGGTCCTAGGATTGACCCCTGTGGAACCCCACTCGTCACAGGCGCCCACTCTGATACCTCGTCACGTACCATGACTCGTTGTTGCCTCCCTGTCCGATGTTCACTAATCCATTGCAGTGCCCTTCCTGTTATATGTATGTTAGTTACCATTTTGTCCTAGGCACATGTCGATTAGACACTAGGCCTGTTGTATGAGTGTGTGTGTGTGTGTACTCACCTATTTGTACTCACCTATTTGTGGTTGCAGGGGTCGAGTCATAGCTCCTGGCCCCGCCTCTTCACTGATTGCTACCAGGTCCTCTCTCTCCCTGCTCCATGAGCTTTATCAAACCTAGTCTTAAAACTATGTATGGTTCCTGCCTCCACTATGTCGCTTTCTAGGCTATTCCACTTCCTGACAACTCTATGACTGAAGAAATACTTCCTAACATCCCTTTGA
The DNA here is from genome assembly GCA_009830355.1 of Cherax destructor. Taxonomy (NCBI): domain Eukaryota; kingdom Metazoa; phylum Arthropoda; class Malacostraca; order Decapoda; family Parastacidae; genus Cherax; species Cherax destructor. The sequence goes on along the minus strand of WNWK01005143.1, from coordinate 55,485 downwards.
CTCATAGGAGTCTTCAACTTCCAATTGTGACCCCTTGTTTCTGTGTCCCCTCTCTGGAACATCTTGTCTCTGTCCACCTTATCTATTCCTCGCAGTATTTTATATGTCGTTATCATGTCTCCCTTAACCCTCCTGTCCTCTAGTGTCGTCAGGCCGATTTCCCTTAACCTTTCTTCGTAGGACAATCCCCTTAGCTCTGGGACTAGTCTTATTGCAAACCTTTGCACTTTCTCTAATTTCTTGACGTGCTTGACCAGGTGTGGGTTCCAAACTGGTGCTGCATACTCCAGTATGGGCCTGACGTATATGGTGTACAGAGTCTTGAATGATTCCTTAGTGAGGTATTGGAACGCTAATCTTAGGTTTGCCAGCCGCCCGTATACTGCAGCAGTTATCTGATTGATGTGTGCCTCAGGAGATGTGCTCGGTATTATACTCACCCCAAGATCTTTTTCTTTGAGTGAGGTTTGCAGTCTTTGGCCTCCTAGACTATACTCTGTCTGCGGTCTTCTTTGCCCATCACCGATATTCATGACTTTACATTTGGCAGGGTTAAATTCAAGGAGCCAGTTACTGGACCAGGCTTGTAGCCTGTCCAGGTCTCTTTGTAGTCCTGCCTGATCCTCGACTGATTTGATTCTTCTCATTAACTTCACATCATCTGCAAACAGGGACACTTCTGAGTATATCCCTTCCGTTATGTCATTCACATATACCAAAAACAGTACAGGTCCTAGGACTGACCCTTGTGGAACTCCACTCGTCATAGGTGCCCACTCTGACACCTCGTCACGTACCATGACTCGTTGTTGCCTCCCTGTCAGATATTATCTGATCCATTGCAGTGCCTTTCCTGTTACGTGTGCCTGATCCTCTATCTTTTGCATTAACCTCTTGTGAGGAACTGTGTCGAAGGCCTTCTTGCAGTCCAAGAAAATGCAGTCTATCCACCCCTCTCTCTCGTGTCTTACTTCTGTTACCTTGTCATAAAACTCCAGTAGGTTTGTGACACAGGATTTTCCTTCCCTGAAACCGTGCTGGTTGTCGTTTATAAACTTGTCTTTCTAGGTGCTCCACCACTCTCCTCCTGATGATCTTCTCCATGACTTTGCATACTATACACGTCAGTGACACAGGTCTGTAGTTTAATGCCTCGTGTCTGTCTCCTTTCTTAAAAATTGGGACTACATTTGCCAGTTTCAATGGAAGTGTTGAAGATTTTTGTTAGTGGCACACTTAACATCTCTTCTCCCTCTCTAAGGACCCACGGAGAAATGTTGTCAGGTCCCTCCGCTTTTGAGGTATCGAGTTCACATAGCAGCTTCTTCACGTCCTCCTTGGTTGTGTGTGTGTGTGTGTGTGTGTGTGTGTGTGTGTGTACATACATATTTGTACTCAGGTATTTGTGGTTGCAGGGTGAATGTGTGTGTGTGTGTACTATCTTATATGTACTCATCTATGTGTGGTGGCAAGAGTCGAATTCCTAGCCTCGCCTCTTCGCTAGTTGCTACTAGGTCACTCTCTCCCAGCTCCAAGAGCCTTATCATACCTCTTCTTAAAGCTATGTCTGACTCCTGCCTCAACTACTTCATCAGATTGTTCCACTTCCTGACAACTCTAACATCCATCTGACTCATCTGAGTTTTCAACTTCCAATTGTGTCCCCTTAATCCTATGTCTTATCTGTGAAACATTCTAGCCCTGTCCCCCTTGTCAATTCCTCTCAGTATTTTATTCGTCGTTATCATGTTTCCCTTACCCCTCTTATTGTCTAGTGCAGTGTCCTCAGCCTTCCTGCACAAGTGGACCACATTTGATGTTCAAATGAGAAACAGCGAAGCAACTAACGTTATCCAGAAGTGAAAGGTGATTATTAGAGGTGTCGATAAGATTTTGGTGTAAAATAGCTTTACATATTTTGTAATTATTAACAATGTTCAGTGTGCAACCTACATCAAAAAGAATTATAATTTCATGAGAGCCGCATCCATTTCATAGTAGAGCCACATGCGGCCCGTGGGCCGCAGTCTGGGGACCCCTGCTCTAGTGTCATCAGATTGAGTTTCCTTAACCTTTTCTCAAAGCTCTGGGACTAGTCTTGTTTCAAACTTTTGCACGTTCTCTAATTTCTTGACATGTTTGACGAGGTGTGAGTTCCATACTGGTGCTGCGTACTCCAATACTGGCCTGACGTACACTATGTACAGAGTCCTGAACGACTCCTGACTGAGATGTCGGAATGCTATTCTTAGGTTTGCTAGTCGCCCGTATACCGCAACAGTTATTTGGTTGATGTGGGCCTCAGGAGATGTGTTTGGTGTTATACTCACCCCAAGATCCTTTTCCTTGAGTGAGGTTTGTAGCATTTGGCCCCCCTAGACTCCATTCTGTGTGCGGTTTTCTTTGCCCTTCCCCAATCTACATGACTTTGCACTTGGTGGGGTTGAACTCCAGGAGTCATTTGCTGGACCAGGCTTCTAGCCTGTCTAGATCCCTTTGTAGTCCTGAATGGTCCTCCTCTGATTGAATTCTCCTCATTAACTTCACATCGTCTACAAACAGAGACATTTCGGAGTATATTCCTTCCATCATGTCATTCACATGTACCAGAAACAGTACCGACCCTAGGACTGACCCATGTGGAACCCCCGCACATCACAGACGCCCACTCCGACACTTTGTCGCGTACCATTGCAGTGCTTACCCTCGTCCTCCAGCTTTTGCACTAATCTCTTGTGTGGAACTGTGTCAAAATCCTTCTTACAGTCCAATAAAATACAATCTACCCACCCCTTTCTCTCTTTTCTTATTACTGTCATCTTGTCATAGAAATCCAGTAGGTTTGTGACAGGATTTCCCGTCTCTGAATCCGTGCAAGTTGTCGTTTACAAGCTCATTCCTTTCTAGGTGGTCCACCACTCTTTTCCTGATAATCTTTTCCATGAATATGCATATAATACATGTCAGTGACACTGGTCTGTAGTTTAATGATGCATGTCTGTCTCCTTTTTAAAAAATTGGGACTACATTTGCTGTGTTCCAATATGTATGTGTGTATGCACCTAGTTGTGGTTGCAGTTGTCGAGTCACGGCTCCTGGCCCCGCCTCTTCACTGTCGCTACAAGGTCACTCTACCTGCTCCATGAGTTTTATCATACCTGTTCTTAAAACTATGTATGGATCCTGTTTTCACTTCATCACTTTCCAGAATATTCCACATCCTGACAACTCTATGACTGAAAAAATATGTCCTAATATCCCTATAACTCATCTGAGTCTTCAACTTTCAATTGTGTCCCCTTGTTGCTGTGCCTCCCTCATCTCTGGAACATCCTGTCTCTGTCCACCTTGTCGATTCCTCTCAGTATTTTATATGTCGTTATCATATCTTCCCTATCTCTCCTCTCATCCACAATCGTCAGGTCGATTTCCCTTAACCTCTCCTCCTAGGTCATGCTCCTTAGCTCCGGGACTAGTCTCATTGGAAACCTTTGCACTTTCTCTTAATTTTCTTACGTGCTTAGCTACGTGTGAGTTCCAACCTGGTGCTGCATACTCCAGTATTTGCCTGACATATACGGTGTACTGGGTCCTCACTGAGAAGTCGGAATACTATTATTAGGTTTGCTAGTCGCCTAAATGCCGTAGCAGTTATTTGGTTGATTGTGTTAGTTAGTTACAATTTTGTCCTAGGCACATGTCGATTAGACACTAGGCCTGTTGTATATATATGTGTGTGTGTGTGTGTGTGTGTGTGTATACTCATCTAATTGTGGTTGCAGGGGTTGAGACTCAGCTCCTGCGTGTGTGTGTGTGTGTGTGTTTGTGCGCACGCGCGAGACCGCGTGTGTTTGTGTGTGTAATGAACACCTAATGTAATGCGTGACTACAGATTTAAAAAAATAATTCCACTGGGAAAAATATTGGAACAGAAGTTGTATAGCGCTTGCATTTGTTTACACTCAAGTTGAAAGAAGTTGTATAGCAATTGCATGTGATTACACTCAAGTTGAAAGAAGTTGTATGTAAATATATTACAATATGTCAGTTATAACATTTTATTCAGGGTTGTCAAAGTTCTCTAAAACAGCGTAGATAAAGGAAACGATAACAGCTGCTTCGTCATCCTCACAGCTGCTAAGACGATAAGATAAGATTTTCTTCGGATTTTTAACCCCTGAGGGTTAGCCACCCAGGATAACCCAAGAAGGTCAGTGCGTCATCGAGGACTATCTGTCATATTTTCATTGGGTCCTCAATCTTGTCCCCCAGGATGCGACCCACACCAGTCGACTAATACCCAGGTACCTATTTGCTGCTAGGTGAACATGACAACAGGTGTAAGGAAACACGTCGAAATGTTTCCACCCTGCCGGAAATCGAACCCGAGCCCTCCGTGTGTGAAGCGAGAGCTTTAGCCACCAGGTCACCGGGGTTCAGCCACCAGGCCACCGGGGCACGATCAAATGTATGACATTTTAGCGAACATTAAATAGTGATTATCTTAGATTTGTCTAGAACTTTTTTTATACCTTCATCCTTTATTTCATTTATTTTCGTTGTGGTACGTTTTAACGTCTTATTTTAAGTACGATTATAGAGGACTATGAACGTAACTGAACCATACCTAACCAAACCGACCTTAACTTAAATTGATAATATAAATAATAAATTTGTTACAAGGAGAATATAATGTGACCCCTGTTGGCTTGGTGCTGTCGTCTGGTGGCCGTCCTGGTGCTGTCGCTTGGTGGGCGTCCTGGTGCTGTCGTCTGGTGGACGTCCTGGTGCTGTCGTCTGGTGGGAGTCTTGGTGCTGTCGTCTGGTAGGCGTCCTGGAGCTGTCGTCTGGTGGCCATCTTGGTGCTGTCGCCTGGTGGCCATCTTGGTGCTGTCGTCTGGTGGACGTCCTGGTGGTGTCGTCTGGTGGACGTCCTGGTGGTGTCGTCTGGTGGACGTCCTGGTGCTGTCGTCTGGTGGGCGTCCTGATGCTGTCGTCTGGTGGACGTCCTGGTGCTGTCGTCTGGTGGGCGTCCTGGTGCTGTCGTCTGGTGGGCCGAATTCATATCTAGAGCTGACTCCGCAAGATGCGGTATCTCTCTCACTCCTCGCTGGACAACATCCTTCAACTCTCTCATTAGACCACCGCTTGGGGTGGGCTAGCCACCAACACTTTGCACTGGTCCTTATAACTAATAAATACTAGGTTAGCCTCCAGAGACATGATAGTGGCTCTCTTTGCACTACTAACCCTTGTAAACCCTCACTGTAAACTACGTAAGTAAATATACTTCCTACAATATGTCAACCACATTGTAAATTTGAATTTGAATTTAAATTCAACCAGATAGTCATCATCATTCGATATATAAAGTTTGGATATATCTGGTGGTAGAGAAAAACTGTATCATGAAATATTTGGTGATAGGAGTGACTGTAGCAGCTGTGTTATGCCTAGAGAGATAGAGGAAGGAAGATGAAGTCACATGGAAATTCATCATTCCATATTATCAACCTCCACCTGCTGGCTGTTGTGTCAGCTAGTCACATCAACAAGACACAGAGACACGCTGGATTAATGATCAAACATGCTTAATTTCCTTGAGAAATCTTCATCGCATTAACTGACTTCCTCTCAGCATCCCAACGCTATCCTTAACCATATGCTCAGCATCACGTGTACTGTGCTGCCTGCTGCTACAGCTCCACAATCACATCACTGACAATTACAGCATGACAGAGGTGTCATGTTGTGGTCCCTGGTAGTAGAGTTCTGCCAATTACAGCATGACAGAGGTGTCATGCTGTGGTCCCTGGTGGTGGAGTTCTGCCAATTACAGCATGACAGAGGTGTCATGCTGTGGTCCCTGGTGGTGGAGTTCTGCCAATTACAGCATGACAGAGGTGTCATGCTATGGTCCCTGGTGGTGGAGTTCTGGCTGGGTTCCACGTGCCTGGGTGTACAGGCACCACATTCTTAACTCAAGCCACACCTGCGGCTCCTCACAACATCACTTACTCCCTCTATGCTGTCTCAAATATTTGAGTGCCCAAGCCACTCAAAGCCACATGGATATGACTACTGTCCTTGCCACGCATGTGCCTTACCTTACATTTAGCTGTGAGTCACCCGGAGTTTTCTATAGCTTCTTACCACTATTATCAAGATCTGCAGCCTAAGGTGACTTTTAGTATTGTTTTCCTGTGTGTTATTGTCCCATTGTATTTTGTGAATATTGTAGCCCAGCCTCCAAACAGTGCATCCCAGCACAGACACGCTTCCTCCTTGCAATTACTCTTGGCCACATACTCAGACACTTTCAGAATTATCACTTCCCTGAGCTCTGTCTATATAATTCTGATGTCATCTGGCTGTTGGCTTTGTTTCTACAACATCATATGTGTGCTTGGAAGCTCCCAAACGTCACGCCCAATGTCACACCACGATGTAACATCACAACACCATGCCCGATGTCACATACAACGTTACGACATGATGTCCCGCTACGACGTCACGACCAACATTACTATGCCGTGACGCCCCGATGTCACTCCTCGATCGATATCACGCCAACAGAGTATTTTCAGTAATGTCTGGAAAGTTAAGAGAGAAAATGTTGAGTGTTTAGTGTTGCCAAGTCAACAGAGCACATGTTTGACCAAGTAACATAGGACAAATGTTACACCATTGTTCCATGACCATATACGTTCTTAACTACCTTAACTTTCATTTTTGGACAGAAATACGTCATTTCTTCTTGCAAACTGCATGTTTAGTTGTACGTATGCTAGTCTTATGTATGTATTCCGCAGTGTGGTTTGTGCCTACACCAACATAACAATTCCTTAGGGTTACAGGTCACACCCTAAAGTAACCATTTGCCCACTGACTCTACAATCAGTTCTGGCATCAGATACACAGGTCGGCTGAGTACCGTGTTCAGAGAGAACTACGCTCGCCGGCTCTCGCTTATGTCACACCACCTGAGTCATCTTGCTTACAGCTCCCATACGCAGAGTTGTTCTTTGGCACTATCGCCTACCAGCATCACTGAAGGCACCTTCGCCTGAGTTATCCTTACTGCTTACCCACTCATCGCCATCCACAACCACAACTAGGTGAATACACCCCGCTTGCTGGCACCACCAGGTCATACCACCCCTGAGTTACCCCTCTTGACCCCGCTTGCTGGCACCACCAGGTCATACCACCCTTGTTACCTCTTGACCCGCTTGCTGGCCACAGTCAACCACTGGTTACCCCTCTTGACCCCGCTTGCTGGCACCACCAGGTCATACCACCCCTGAGTTACCCCTCTTGACCCCGATTTCTGCCACCACCAGGTCATACCACCCCTGAGTTACCCCTCTTGACCCCGCTTGCTGGCACCACCAGGTCATACCGCCTCTGAGTCACCCCTCTTGACGACTGCTTGCCACACGGTCTCAGTCGAGAACTCTCCTGGAGTATCGCACAGTCTGCAGGTCCTTGTTCCAGCATGCCGATTTAATACGACGCCCTTCTCACTGGCACCATCAAGTCGTGCCACACTAAAGCAACCCTGTCATGATTGCCCTGCAACTCAGTTCCCAGTGGAGAACCCTGCCTGGCTAAGCAACTCAGCAATAGAGATGTCTTCTGAAGTATTGCATCGTCTCCGGTTACAATTCCAGGATGGCGTATTTCCTCCGGCCAGAATTCCTGCTTGATGTGGCACCCTGCTATGACTCACTGCATAGTTCTCTCCCTTTATTAGCACACTCCCTTTATTTCTTACCCCTGTTAGGAATTTTTGTTGTTGTCATTGTTTAGCCATTCATGCCTAGCATCTACGCCTGGTAGCTAAAGCTCTCGCTTCACACTGTGAGGGATCGGGTTCGATTCCCAGCGAGGGTAGAAACATTGGGCGTGTTTCTTTACACTGGTTGTCTATGTTCACCCATCAGTAAAATGGGTACCTGGGAGTTAGTCGACTCGTGTGGGTAGCATCCTGGGACAAAACTGACCTAATTTGCCTGAAATGCTCTGCATAACAAGCGGCTTTCTATATAGTAGTATGTCATTGATGTCAGCTAGGCCTGTATACCTTGTACATGCACTTGTAGTAAATAAAGATATATTATTATAATATATTTGTCATGGTTGGGACGACCAAGTTGGGCTTATATTACACGCAATGTTGCCTAGGGCTGGAGCTGCCAGGGCTGAACCCAAACCAAGAACTGACTTCTCGAGACCCAGCATCTATCTTACTAACTTGACAGAAATCCTAGCAGGAGGACGTACCCCACCCAACTGTCTCACTAGGCCTTGGCCTGGCTGGCTAGCACCAACACACTGCCTTTACCATATACCCAACAAACCTAAGGCTTACCTCACAAGACTATTATTAATATTTATTTGATATAGAGAGAAATCCACTTAAAGTTAGCAAGGATAGGTTGTTACGCAATATATTTAATACCTTTTCTACAAGTACATGCACATGGTATACTGGCCTAGCTGACATCAATGACATACTACTATATAGAAAGCCCCTTGTTATACGGAGCATTTCCGGCAAATTAGGTCAATTTTGTCCCAGGATGCGACCAACTCTAGTTGACTAACACCCAGGTACTCATTTTACTGATGGGTGAGCAGGGACAACCGGTGTAAGGAAACAAGCCCAATGTTTTCACCCTTGCCGGGAATCGAACAACGAACCCTCAGCGTGTGAAGCGAGAGCCTTGACTACCAGGCTGAGGGCCACCTTGCTGTGAATTTAGATGCTTTGTACAATAAACACTTCTAGGAACCTAGAAATCAAAATCAGAGAACAATTATGCATGCTAGATGGACAACACATATAACGCATCCTTAACTCTCCAACACTGAGAACCACTATATGAAATTTTCCGAAGTTAACTATTAATTAAAGAAAACTACAATTGTAGAATATTGTACTTAAACTAAAATTACAGAACCGGTGAAGCTAGAACCCATGGCAAGCAGGTATTGAAACTTGAGGACCAGAGTACATAATCACTGGATCATTGCCAGCATAGCAAGATTCATCAATCTAGATCTATTTTTATACACCATAGGAATGTCAACATGGCGTGCTCTGTCTCGAGTCATGCACACAACTGTGGCGTGCTCTGTCTCGAGTCATGCACACAACTGTGGCGTGCTCTATCTCGAGTCATGCACACAGCTGTGGCGTGCTCTATCTCGAGTCATGCACACGGCTGTGGCATGCTCTGTCTCGAGTCATGCACACGGCTGTGGCGTGCTCTGTCTCGAGTCATGCACACGGCTGTGGCGTGCTCTGTCTCGAGTCATGCACACGGCTGTGGCGTGCTCTGGCTCGAGTCATGCACACAGCTGTGGCGTGCTCTATCTCGAGTCATGCACACGGCTGTGGCGTGCTCTGTCTCGAGTCATGCACACGGCTTGGCGTGCTCTGTCTCGAGTCATGCCCACATCTGTGGCGTGCTCTGTCTCGAGTCATGCACACAGCTGTGGCGTGCTCTGTCTCGAGTCATGCACACAGCTGTGGCGTGCTCTGTCTCGAGTCATGCACACAGCTGTGGCGTGCTCTGTCTCGAGTCATGCACACGCGTGGCGTGCTCTGGCTGAGTCATGCACAGCTGTGGCGTTCGTCTGAGCATGCACATTGGCGTGCTGGTCGAGTCATGCACACAGCTGTGGCGTGCTTTGGGTCGAGTCATGCACACAGCTGTGGCGTGCTTTGGGTCGAGTCATGCACACAGCTGTGGCGTGCTCTGGCTCGAGTCATGCACACAGCTGTGGCGTGCTCTGTCTCGAGTCATGCACACAGCTGTGGCGTGCTTTGGGTCGAGTCATGCACACAGCTGTGGCGTGCTTTGGGTCGAGTCATGCACACAGCTGTCGTGCTGAGTCATGCACACTTGGTGCTATCGAGTCATGCACACAGCTGTTTCGTGCTCTGGCAGTATGCACAAGCTCGTGCTCTTCGAGTCATGCACACAACCATTGTAGCTTAAGATTCGTCTCTAAAAAAATGTATTGTGGTCACAGTGGGGTCGATGTTGATGTATAACAATATACATCAACGATGTTGATGTATAACAATATGCATCAACGATGTTGATGTATAACAATATACATCAACGATGTTGATGTATAACAATATACATCAACGATGTTGATGTATAACAATATACATCAACGATGTTGGTGTATAACAATATACATTAACGATGTTGGTGTATAACAATATACACAGCTGGATGAATCTTGTTAGGCCGTTGTGGACCAGGAGATAAGCACACTGACCTACCAGTTTCAGGCATCGCCTTATATTAGGTTAGAATCCCACCCATTCTGTGATTTGTTTGCAATTGTGTTATAACGATTACGTTAGTCATATTATGTTTAAAATTAACATTAATTGCCACTACAAAAGCTGGATCGCTCACCATCTCTAAATTCACGAGGCGATTTTGTATTCCTTAACCTGACACCACAATCAGCTGCGCGCAATTAATTTAGCCGTTCAATCACCTGCAACTTCACTTATCTTGTATTTCATCTTCACTTACCTGTTATTTATCCTAAGTACTCCTTCACAGGTTATTAATATTAATTCATATATTTTGTTATTTTCTGATTAAACTGATGCAGTAGATAAAATGTTTTTTAAATGAAACACCGTAACTTTCTTTTTGTGTCTGATTTTCATACTTTCACTGAAATCTACCACTGAAATGGCCTTCGGAGGTGTTTTAAAGAAGACACAAGGAAGCCATTTTTTAAAGGTTCCTCACTGAGTAAAACTCTCAAGTTTCATCATAAGATCATAAGAAACAATGTGACATACGGAAGGTCTACATGCACTCACGTGGCAATAAATACGGTAGTCAGTCTCACTATCTCTATCAGCTACTTCATGACATTACTAACAAAGAAAGTTTGATCGAAGATCTTCAATTCCATTGTGGTGGCTACAGTTGAAGAGATGAACCTTCATTAGGTACTGTAACAATGCTCCAGTACTGAGTAACAAAATTCCAGGCTAGCGTGTAAGCCACTGGGCCAGCTGGCTACAATAACATTCATCCAATTAGGTATATTTATACACCATAGGGAGGTTAGAATGGGCCACCACTGTGACCACAAATGCAAGGCTTACACGCTGGCTTGAAGTTTTACGACTCACTTGCCGCGAGTTCAATCCCCACCCGTTCCATGGTTTATTTGCATGTTCTTTATAGCCACTTCACTAAAGAGGGTTATAAAGAACATACATGTACTGACATATATCAAGCTATTGTATCTTTAATGACAGTGTTAATTTATTGGAAAATGTCGCATTGAATTAATGTAAATACACTCAAAATTGAACTAAATTTGAGCCCTTTACCAATGCACTTTGATAGGCTCAATGCTTCAATAATGAAGTTTAAAACTTTAAAAAAAATGTGATTTTTTTATGAGAAACCTATGCTCTAATAATACACTGCAGCAGGAGAAATATTAATGATGAACCATCGTTAGGTAAAATCAGCAGGTGCTAATATTGTGATGTGAATTGCAAGATTTTCAAAGCTTTCTTCCCCAGCACCAACTGTCCTATTGATATGTCTAGTCACTATCTCTTCTCAGCCAGTGTCAATGTGTCCAGAAAATTTACGTATAAAACATCTTTAACTAAAATAATTTAAAACAGGACAAAAATCGGGAACAAGGCAACGTGTTCACGAAAACTGCACTTTCAAGATTCATTTATATCAAATGAAAAGATTTTGTTGCCACTGATTCATATTATGCTTGGCCTCATTAAATAACTGGTCAAGACAATGCACATAAATCATTCAGCACTACCTGGTTATTAGAAAAGGTCTGGATACTATGTGGGGTCACGAAATTAAAGTGGTACTTTTATGTTTAAAATTTTTCCAGCTCATGATTTTCAGAATAACAATGAATGATCTGGAATGATAATATTGGCATTCCTACAGACGCCTCTGCAATGGGTTTCTTGCCAGAGACAAAGGTGTCAACAACAGCGTCCTACTACAAAGTTCCGAACAACTGGGCTGCAATATGTCCCTCATATTACATTTCCTCCACTCACATTTTGTCCTGGTAATCCATCTGACGTGAATAACGAGCACAGAGAAAGATTCTGTCAAGATTCTGCAGCAATAGAAGCAAGTTACAGAGTTAAATGAAATTTCTCAATGCTTGCTGATGTGTGCTCGGTGATTCAACAAGACGAGGCAGGTACAGCCAGCAGCTAACAAAGCCAGGCAGGTACAGCCAGCAGCTAACAAAGCCAGGCAGGTACAGCCAGAAGCTAACACAGCCAGGCTATCATTTTTAAACTCTTTGTATTGTTAAGGGATATTTTTACATTTTTCTCACTTAAATTTATGTATATTTCAAATGCTTACATTACATTATATTTTGTTCTTTCACGTTAGTTGCATTGGGAGTTTTATCTCAACAGTTTTATTTTCAAGAAACGATGTTTCTCAAAAACTGTTCTCATAATATTAATCACCTACACTGATTTAGTAAATCGAGCTATGAAAATTATGTTCCATTTTTCAGTTGATAAGGCTGTTAAATTATGTCTCAAAAGAGATATAATCATAATTATTGATTTATTCAAGCAATAATGAATATTTATTTACAAGTAATACTCGGAAATAATAGCGGTAGGGTTATATTTACGACTAAATGTTGGAACATTCTGTTCAAACTGCAAGTTATCATGGAGGCGTTCAAAGGCAAGATTACCATGATACCGAGTAATATAAAATATATTTTCAACCCACTAGTTAAAACTTTGTAGACAACTTTATAACTAACATAAATTAGTTTGTTAATAGGAAACAGGTAATATATAAACTTATGAGAGACACGATGGTTAATTGAACCTCCAGCAACAGACTGGAAGTCGTGATGTTGACAAGAAAGGCAACATTTTTCTCATTTGTACTCAAAAGACCATGAGGACAATATAGTCTAGTGTCAATCGTGACTAGGTATTGGGGTTAAATACCCCACCTACGTATTTGATCAACTTCTGATATTAAATAAATAAGATGTATCGTCGAGAAGATAAGCGGAGCAGTTAATCTCAATGTTTATGTTGGAATCCCTTCTAAATTTAAAGCTTGCAACATCATCTCACATGTAGGGAGAAAGAGGGTGCTATATGGAAAATGAAACCTCCTTCTATTAAACCATACCACGGGTGGGGTTTGAACTGCGGGTTCGAAACCCACCCGTGGTATGGTTTGTTTGCAATTGTGTCATTACGATTTCGTGAGTCCTTCTATTACTACTATAACCACATACCACGGGTGGGGTTCGAACCCGCGGTCAGAGAGTCTCAGAACTCCAGACCGTCGCGTAATCCACTGGGCCAGCTAGCTTCAATAAGATTCATCCAACTAGGTATATTTCTACACCATAGGAAGGTTAGCATAGGCACCACTGTGTCCACAAATGCAAGTTTTTACAGACGAATCTCCAGCTAGCATGGCCGTGACGAACTCTAGCTCAAGTCCCCCTCAAAGCCGTCAACATGACTCACGAAATCGTAATGACACGATTGCAAACAAACCACATACCACGGGTGGGGTTCGAACCCGCGGTCAGAGAGTCTCAGAACTCCAGACCGTCGCGTAAGCCACTGGGCCAGCTAGCTTCAATAAGATTCATCCAACTAGGTATATTTCTACACCATAGGAAGGTTAGCCATGCTAGCTGGAGATTCGTCTGTAAAAACTTGCATTTGTGGACACAGTGGTGCCTATGCTAACCTTCCTATGGTGTAGAAATATACCTAGTTGGATGAATCTTATTGAAGCTAGCTGGCCCAGTGGCTTACGCGACGGTCTGGAGTTCTGAGACTCTCTGACCGCGGGTTCGAACCCCACCCGTGGTATGTGGTTTGTTTGCAATCGTGTCATTACGATTTCGTGAGTCATTACTACTATACATTTGTTTTCGCTATAAATCAGCGGAAATCACTGTGAACATAACGAAAAAAAATATGTATCATAGATCTGAAGCAATATTAAATAATTTTAAATTGACCTATGCCATACATAGCAGAATTTAGCTAAAAATAATCACGGTACTTTACGTGAGCTTAGGTGAGGTTTCAAAGTAGACCTATTCCGCAAGGTCGGCTTATTAGCACTATATATATATATATATATATATATATATATATATATATATATATATATATATATATATATATATATATATATATATATATATATATATATATATATATATATATATATATATATATATATATATATATATATATATATATATATATATATATATATATCGCAACAAGCGATACAGGTTGCAAAACAACCACGGGGAGTAGAATGATAACTCTAGGTTTTTGTGTTGCAATCAACACATACACACAACCGCACATATAAAGAGAGAGCTTACGACGACGTTTCGCCGACTTGGACCATTTACAAAGTCACACTAACACACAGAGACAGAGGAAGGGTATTTATAGGCAGGCAGACAGGGAGGGTACAAGAGAGTGGAAATGTAGGAGTAGTGGTAGTAGTGGTAGTAGTAAGGTAGTAGTAAAGGTAGTAGAGTAGACAGTCATATGGGAAGGAGCACTGCTATGAGGCTAGCGGCCCGCAAGGTACGAGAGGAAGAAAAGCGAAAAAATGAAGGAAAATACAAGGCAAAAGAAAGAACAGAAAGAAAGGAAAACCCAAGGAGAAAAAAGGAGAAGGGGGAAGACAAATTGCAAAATATCAACATGTCTAATGATTTTACACTTGTTACTTTTGATGTCACTGCGTTGTTGACGAGAGTCCCTGTTCCCGATTTGGTATCTTATTTGGAAGAAGAATTAGATGAGTTCTCTGTGCCTTTTGATCAAAATACCATTACTGAATTGATTAAGCTGTGTGTAGTTGATTGCAAGTTTTAGTTTGAGGGGAAATACTATGCTCAAAAACATGGAATACCTATGGGTAATCCGTTGTCCCCCTTATTGAACAATCTGTATATGGAATTTTTCGAGGCTAGACTGTTGAAAGACATTCTGCCATGTAGAGCTAAATGGTTCAGATATGTGGGTGACATCTTGTGTCTTTGGCCAAATGATTTGGCCCTTGATACATTTTTACCAAGACTTAACACTTTTTGTCCCATCTATTAAATTCATCGTGGAGAAAAAGGTGGAGTGTAAACTTCCATTCTTAGATGTGTTGATACACCGAGTTGATAGAAAGTTTAAGTTTACAGTATATAGGAAGGCCACCAATGTGTGCTCATACTTTCACTACTATTCCAACCATGAGACTAGAGTCAAAAGGAGTGTATTTCTTACTCTGTTTTTGAGAGCCTATAGAGTGTACAGTCCGGAGTTCCTAAAAGAAGAAATTAGGAAAATATTTAACATTGGCACGAAACTGCGATATCCTAAAGTATTTTTAGAATCTGCCTTGCTGGCAGCTAAGAAAACATATAGAAGAGAACCTAGGCTAACACCTCAGACCAAGAATGTGCTGGTCCTCCCATACAACGAGAATTTATCTATCCTGCCGAATGCTCTTAGAAGATTTAATATACAAGTAGTATTTAAAAATTCACGGACTGTTAGAAGCATCCTGATAAAGAATGCAACACAACAACGTGTTGGTGGTGTCTACAGAGTTGGTTGCAACGGTTGCACAGTCTCCTATTTGGGACAAAGGGGAAAATCATTGGAGGTGAGAATGTCCCAGCACCGTTATTCGATACGTATAGCACAGGAGTCGAACACGATTTTCAACCATATTAGAGCTTGTAATAACCCTGCAAATTTGGCTGGAAGCAAGAGTGATCTTCCCTTATTCCTCTTGGCTTGAAAGGAATACTGTAGAATCAGCAATTATTAAGCATGATACGCATTTATTATACAATATCAGTGACTGGTTGTTCAAATTTGATGCGTTTTTAGTTGAAGCAATAGTACAGTCTAAAACTGGGCTCTTATACAAAATGAATTAGATTATCTTAAATGTAGTGCCACACCGAGGAATTAGGGCCTATTTTTCCTGCAGTTTCTGAAAGTTGAACCAGAGTTTGCATCAGAATTATGTGGGTTCGTCATCTTCCTTGTTCTTACAGATGCCTCTCTCTTTAAATGAGTTTATTTTAATAAGCCCCGTTTACTTTTAGAAGTCTCCCCTTTAAATGTTAACGTTTTCTCGCCTTCCCCTTCCCTGGGTCCAGTGGGTGGCTTCCATAATTGTCAATGACTTCTATATCACTGACAATATATTTATGTATGTAAAGTTACTGATATCATAGCGGGGTGAAGCCGAATTTTTTTATTATTGCCATGTTAATTTCGTTTAGGCTATTGAAATATCAATGCTTGTGGGATTTTTCTAATGCTATAATATTCATCCTTCTGGCTGTGGGTGCTGGTGTGCCTGGGGGCACTGGTGTGCCTGGGGGCACTTCCGGTATCCTTCTCTCCCTCCCTCACTCACTCACTCCATGTGAAGACGTCCTATGGGAACGTACTTCTTTGGACATCCTCCTCTTGTCTGCAATTTTGCAAGCTCCTGATGATGTGTTGATTGCAACACGAAAGGCCTAGAGCTATCATTCTACTCCCCGTGGGTTCATATTAGATGTGTATAGAATATATTTTATAAAATATATAACATAATGTATATTATGGTTGTTAATATATTTATAGATGGGTTGCAGAGAAGCGAAATGGCACGGTCTTAACTGTCTAAAAAGGGTTGGCTCAAGAAGATAAAAAAAAAAAAAAAAAAAAAAAAAAAAAAAAAAAAAAAAAAAAAAAAAAAAAAAAAAAAAAAAAAAAAAAAAAAAAAAAAAAAAAAAAAAAAAAAAAAAAAAAAAAAAAAAAAAAAAAAAAAAAAAAAAAAAAAAAAAAAAAAAAAAAAAAAAAAAAAAAAAAAAAAAAAAAAAAAAAAAAAAAAAAAAAAAAAAAAAAAAAAAAAAAAAAAAAAAAAAAAAAAAAAAAAAAAAAAAAAAAAAAAAAATATATATATATATATATATATATATATATATATATATATATATATATATATATATATATATATATATATGCAAGACAACCACTATGAAAAAATAGAGGAATTCCAAGCGCTGATTACTGTGATCTTTTTGCATATATATATATATATATATATTGAATATACGTGTATTTGCAGCGATGCGCAAGCCGACCAATATGGTCTACATGGTCTTAACTGTTCTAAAACCAAGGGTTGGCATGCAAGACACAATGAAGTCAACGACATCATAAAGAGAACCCTTGCTACAGCTGGATGCCCAGCCGAGAGAGAGCCTCGATCACTAGCAGCCAACAACGCCCACAACCCAGCAAACCGCCCCGACGGGATCACCATCTATCCTTGGAAGAATGGCAAGCTCTTAGCATGGGATTATACCTGTGTGTCGACACTGGCTGACACCTACATCCATCACAGTGTCGGGCGACAGGGAGGAGCTGCTGACCACAGAGAGGAGTACAAAATCGGCAAGTACAAGGACATAAGCCAACAGTATAAATTTGTCCCAGTGGGATCAGAGACCTTGGGAGCGTGGGGAAAAAATGCAACACGTTTCCTTAAAGAACTGGGTTCCAGACTCATCGACACCACCAGGGACCCAAGGGCAGCCACGTTCATGTTCCAGCGTCTCAGCGTGGCCATCCAGAGGGAAAACGCATGCTGCATACTCGGCTCGCGTCCGGCTTCGGAGGAGCTGGAGGAGATTCATAATCTTTGACATATTGTACCATTGTATTCATGTTCATGTTTGTGTGTTTTATAAATGTATTCTGTCTATTAATAAAGCATTTATATGTATGTATATGTGTATATAGGATGGGGTGGTAGGAGAAGTGGAATATTCAAACGGCTTCAGGAAGAAATCCAAATATTCTTCCTTGATGCCTTTTATCCACTTCTCCGAGGCTATGGGTCCCACAATTTGCACTAGAGGTGGACCATATATATATATATATATATATATATATATATATATATATATATATATATATATATATATATATAGGATGGGGTCCACCTCTGGTGTAAATTGTGGGTCCCATAGCCTCGGACAAGTGGATAAAAAAGCTTCAAGGAAGAATATTTAGATTTCTTTCTGAAGCCATTTGAATATTCCACTTCCCCTACCACCCCATCTATTGAATATATATAAAATTTATTTCAAGACAAAATACATTGACAAAATACATTGACAATACAATAGGGAGTAAAACAACATAGATAACAACTCAGAGCTACATGTCAAATACTTCGTCCAGCTCCCCGGCAGTGGGCCGCGTGCCCAGAATGCTGCAGGCATTTCCCCTCTGGATCGCAACACTGAGTCTCTGAAAGAGGAAGCTGGTCGCCCTGTGTTCCTTGGTTTCTATGATGAGTTTTTCACCCAGCTCTTTGAGAAACTTTAGAGCACACTTGCCCCATGCTCCATGGGTCTCCGACCCTATTGGGATGAAGTTATAGCAAGGGGGAAGGCCTTCATATTTGCAAGTCTTCTGGGTCTCCCTGTGGCTGGCAGCTCCACCCCCTTCGGCTATATAGTATGGCAAGTAGGTGTCTGCCATTGTGGCAGCACAGGTGTAGTCCCAAGCAATCTGCTTACCATCCTTCCTGGGTAGCATAGTGGCTCCATCAGGACGCTTTTGACTTCCATCAGATCTCTGCACTTGGGGTTCCCGTTCAGCTGGGCAACGGGCTGTGGCGAGGCTTCTCTTTATGATGCCATTGACCTCCTCATGTCTAGCATACTTCCCTTCTGATGTGTGACACACTAGACCATGAAGTCCGAATTGATCAGCCGTCGCCCTGCCGCAAATACACCTATGTTCGGTGAGTATGGGGGCGGCTAAGCGAAGAGCAACACCAATCCGAATGGCCTGGGGGTCGAGTCGAGTCCCCAGAGAGAAATTGGGAACAGCTAGAAGGAAATCTCCTGAGTGTGGTGCCTTCACCGCTAGGAGACGAGCTTTGTCCTTTCCTGAAGCGCTGGTGAGCATTGTGTTGGCAATTTTTTCCATGATCGGTTTGTCCCAGTGGGACTGTTTGTGCTCTTTGAGAGGAGCTGGTCTACTGGAGGAGTCTGCCAGGATGTCCCATTGCATGGCTGCTTCAATGAACCTGGGGTCTTGAGCTCCCACCACACCTCTCAAACGTTCAGGGACAATCTTCTTGACTAATCCACAGGAGGCCAAACACGATGACAGAAATGCAGGTATAGCTACCTGCCTTGCTTTGCGCACCCCTATACCTCCCAGTCGCACTGGGAGGGTTGCCTGCTCCCATTGCCGATCCTTTAGTGACAGATTCAGTGCCTTCCTAAAGGTTGATCTCAGGTGTGCGTCATACTCGTCAAGTGTTGGGTTGTCAAAAGATGGTGCGCACCTCAAGAAGTAAGTGAGTCTTGGCATAGTAAGACACCTTGTGAGGAGATACAGGGCATCATGGGCATCACGATCACTTATTCTCTCCTCCATTCTTTTCAGGTCATTCACTTTGTCCTTGAGGACAGTGTCGTTGGCGTGGTGACTCAGCGGTGCTCCCAGGAGGGTACTGTTGGATGGAGTGGTAGTAGTGACTTCTGGGAGGATTGTTTGCACCGCATTGATTATTTCCTGGTTAATTGTGATGATTTCACACTTTGAGGGATTGAGGATGAGTCTTCACCCGTTGTAGGTCCTCTAACAGGGACTCCCCAGTACCCGCCAGAGTGCCATCATCCAGGTACCAGATGTTGAGCTCGCTGCGTAGGCTGGAAGTTAGTTCTCTTACTGCCAAACAGAAGAGAAGTGGAGGAGTGAATCACCCTGCTGAACACCCTCAGATGAAAGAATTTCATGTTCCCCAAACAAAAGAGTCGAGGGTTTGCTGTAGCCAGCTGAAATGAAGGAAAAGAGACTGGGGAACCGATCCCGAACGGCTTGCAAGACCACATCTCTCTTCACCATATTAAAGGCATTTCTAAAGTCAAGTTTGACTACGGCCTTGTCTTCTGGTAGGTCCCTGATGTAGGCCCTTGCCGCATGAGCTGCGGCTTCACTGCCTTGAGAGACCCCAAAGCCCAGTTGGTGTGGCTGGAGTAAACTGGCAGCTTCTAGGCGATTGTTTCTTACTGCTGCTTTGGCAACTAGACGGCGAAGGGTGTTATCAACAGCAATGGGTCTGATTCCCCCATCCTTCTTCTTCAAAGCGCATAATGAGGCTCCAAAAAAGAAAGGTTTAATTTCTTCTGGGATTCGCCCAGCCAGGCAAAATTTGTTAATTCGGTGAGGAGAATTGATGCAGATGCGCCGAGTAATGGATTTACCATCTCTTTGAGGTGTTGTGGTCGAATTCCAGTGTAACCTCCTGCAGATCCTGCTGGAAATGACACTATCGCCTTATAGACTTCTGATATATATATATATATATATATATATATATATATATATATATATATATATATATATATATATATATATATATATATATATATATATATATATATATATATATATATATATATAATATATATATATATATATATATATATATATATATATATATATATATATATATATATATTTATATAGGTGTGTGTGTGTGTCTGTCTGTCTGTCTGTGTACTCACCTATATGTGGTTGCAGGGGACGATTCATAACTCCTGGCCCCGCCTCTTCACTGGTCGATACTAATTCACTCTCACCCTGCTCCATGAGCTTTATCATACCTCTTCTTAAAGCTATGTATGAATTTTGCCTCCACTACTTAACTCTCCATATTATTCCACTTTCTTTCTGACAGCTCTAAGGCTAAAAAAAATACTTACTAACATCCCTATGACACATCTGGACTTTCAGCTTCCAATTGTGGCCCCTTGTTGCTGTATCCATTTCTGTGTGTATGTGTGTGTGTGTGTATTATGAAGGATTCATCATTGTTATAATGTTTATATAATTTTTGGTGTGGTGAAAAATGCTCCATAAATAGTACCACTGGACATTGCTTGTTTTGAAATTGAAAGTGTAATGGAGAGTTGACTGGAATGAGAGATGTGTGAAGAGTGTGGGAGGAAAACACAGGATAGCACTTGTGGAAGTGTGATGGAGTTAGGCTGAGTAGCGTAAGTTTGTGGTGTTTTATGTGAGTTTCAGGCCATTATTTATGTTTGGGTTTGTTTTATGCTGATGCGGGCCCAGGGAGGTGAGTTCTTTTGTGTGTGGGCCTGTGTGATTAGTGGAGAGTACAGAAATAATAGCGTTTTTTGCCTGCAGTTTCGAGGCAGGAGGAAGGGTAAGTCATGGAGCCCCACTGTTTGCATATGTTTTAACTGTAAATAACTAGTAGCACTAAACTAGTGAGTTTTGCTTGTATTTTGTAATAGCAATGTGGCCTAAATTTAATTACTTGGTAAAGGTATATTGGTGTATGTTTTATTTATACTAATGTGTGTTGTATATAGTCTGACTTAAAATAGTAACATATATTTTTGTATATGTTAGTTTATCTACCCTCCCTGATAATCAACTTCAGGTGAATTTATCTGTCCTTCCTGTTAAGAGTATCGACCATCTAGTTAAAGTTGTTTTGTGAAGAAACAAGCTTGGTCATTGGCTGGTGTATTTTGATTATTATTTTATTGCCCCTAGACAAGGCTTTTACCCCCTAGTTACCAGCATTTATTTGCGGAACATTTTAATTGCGTTACATTGAGGCCAAGTCCGAGAGAATTATTAAATTTAGAATGATAGTTCACATTTTAAACCTGGACAACCAATATTTAAAGGAAATATTTATTATACAATATTATAACAGTAAATAATAATTTACTTTTTTTAGTTGTAATTAATGAACAATTATTTTTCTGCCTGCCTTTTTGTGTGCAAATTTAATGATTTAAGGAGTTATTTAATAATAGTAATTCTCTGTGAATATAATAATTTAGTATGTGTGCTTTGCCTTGTGGCTTAGTATTTTACATAAATAATTTCTGAAAGTGTTTTTGTGCTATTGATTTCCAAAATGTCTGAAAGAAGTAGAGATTTTAGTTGTGACAGGGGTCTTGGAGGAGACCCTGGATCACACTCCACTGCTAATAATGAGAGTGAAGCAGAAATTTTAAGGTTGAAATTAGCCCTAATTAAGGAATAAATAGATCTGAGAAGGATTGAACATATGAAGATCCAGGAAAAAAAAATGCTAGAAATCCTTATTGCTAAAGAGAGACATTTTGCTTCTCAACAGGAAACAGGTAACCGGGAAGACATTTTATTTGCATAAAGCTATAAAGTTTGTTCTTAAATTTTTGGAGAAAGATCCTGATAATTTTTGTACATTATTTAGGAAAACAGCAAAATCACAGGTGTAGCCACACCGTGAGTGGGCAACACTGGCACCAACCTAGTGTGTAAAGGGTTACCAGCAGTTACTTCTCTAGATCAGCATGAATTCTCAGAAGATGAAGAATGTAGTTTTGTTGGCTTATCAGATATATCCAGAGAGGTATAGGCGGAAGTTTAGAGGTCTGAAGCTTCAGGAAGGTCAGTCCTTAGCGGAATATGGAAAGATATCACTGATGACAAAATGGTCAAGCTCCAAGAACGTGGTAGGTGATTATGAGAGTGTAATTACCTTAATTTATTAGAGGATTTTTTTGAACAGTGTACCTCCTGACCTTAAGGCATGGCTTGAGGAAAAATATTTTATTGATTTTAACCATTTGCATAAGCTTTTTAGTGAACCAAAAATTGGAAAGCAGTTAAAACCCAGAATATGTTAATAATAATTTTTCTCCACCAACTAGGAGAAGAAATTTCAAAGGTTTAAGCAAAATTTTTTCCGGCCTCATAATCAAGTCTCTCTTGTGTGGTACTGTGTCTAAAGCCTTCTTACAGTCCAAGATGTAATCTACCCATCCCTTTCTCTCCTGTCATACTTTTGTTACTTTGTCGTAGGACTCAAGTGGGTTTATGACAGGATTTCCCATTCCTGAAGCCATTCTGATTTTTATGAATGAGCCCAATTCATTCTATGTGGTCCACCACTCTTCTGCTGATAATTTTCTCTGTGACCTTACATACATGTCGTGATACTGGTCTGTAGTTTAATTGTGTTGGTCTGTCTCTTTTCTTAAAAACTGAGACTACATTTGCTATCTTCCACTCAGGCAGTTGCTGTGTTTCGATAGATAAATTTAAGATTGCTGCTAATGACACACACAGTTCCTCTGCTCCCTCTCTGAGGACTTATGGAGAGATGTTATCTGGGCCCACCGCCTTCGAGGTATCTAGTTATCCTAACAGTTTCTTCACTTCCTCCTTGGATAGGTACAATGTTTCCAACACTTGCTGGTGCACCCTACCATCTCTGTTTCCTGGAAGTATTTATGTCTCCACTGTAAATATTTCTCTAAATCTTGTACTGAGCTCTTCATATACTTCCTGGACACTATTTGTTATCTCCCCTCTTTCCTTCCTCACCCTGATTACCTGCTCCTTGACTGATATTTTCCTTCTGATGTGACTGTATATATAGAAACTTTGGGTCAGATTTAGTTTTTGATGCTATGTCATTCTCGTATTGTTTCTGGGCCTCTCTTTCTCTCCTTATCCATGTATATTAATTTCTGGTTCTTTGGGTCAACCCTTTGTTTTCCATGCTCTAGCACACTTGTCTTTGGCCTCTTTACACCTCCAGGTAAACCATGGGCTCACTCTGGTCTTCCCATTTTTTTGGTTGCTACTTGTTATGAACTCTGCCTCCCTGCACTTTGTGATCATGTGTTCCATCATTTCATTTACTGTCTTTCCCTCTAGCTCCCTTTCCCACCATGCAGAAATTGCCTCATACCTGAGTTGTCCCGTTTTTGAAGTTAGGCTTTTTCCATCCTTCTCGTGCTGATTCATTCTCCACTGTTAACTCTACTGTATATTTAAAACTCAGGACTGAATGATCATTAGTGCCAAGGGGCTTTTCATGTGTAATATTCCATATGTCTGAACCGTTCAAAGTGAATTTGAGATGCAGCCTTACTGGTTCATGATCTCTCTCTCTGGTTGTGTCCCTAACATGTTGGTGTATGAAGTTTTCTATCACTTCTTCAAGCATCTTTGCCCTCCACTTCTCTGGTATACCATGTGGCTCCAGGTTTTCCAGATCAACCTCTTTGTTGTTGACATCCCCCATGGCGAGTATCTTTGTCCTACTGGCTACATCGTCAAGTGTGTTTATTATCACCCTGTTGCTCTCATCGTACTCATGTCTTTTTCTCGAGTAGTTCAGTGGTGGGTTGTACATCACTGCTATCATCACTTTTGAACCCCAGTCTGAAGTGCTCCTATTGTTTAGTCATCTGCATCTGCTGTGCTCAGAACTTCCTCAAAACTATTGGTTTTTGATGAGAAGTGCAACTCTTCCTTCCCTTATGTTGCCTCTGTCTTTCCTCAAGATCTGATATCCAGTTGAAAAGAACACATCTGTTATCACCCTGTGATTTTTGTATCCATGAGTGCTAGGATGTTTTGAGGATGTCTCCGTGATTTGTTCTTGCCACTCCTCACTCTTATTTGTTAGTCCAACTGCGTTCGAGTACCATACCTTCAGCTTCCTTTCCAGTACTGTATTCTGGGAGGAGAGAGGGAGGGAGGGATTGGTATGGGCCGAGGGTTTGGAAGGCATGGCTGATATTATGAGAGGCTGCTATGATGGTAGTAGTGCAGAGGTGTGTTGGGACTATGGGTGTGGAGTGTGACTTGCTTCTGTTCATTGTGTTTATTTGGTGTTGGATGGTAGTGATTGAGAGGATTCTGTGGGCATGCATGTTTGAAGTTCATCCAAGGCTGCGCTTACCTGTCTGTTGGTGACTGCCCTGTCTTCCCTTCTTTCCTCTGGCATATTCGTATTCTCTCTCTCAGTTGTTCCTGTTCTTTTTGTGTTCTGTTGTGGTCGAGGTACTCTTGGTGGCATTTTTGGTAGCTATTTAACAGTGGTTTCTTCTGCAAAATCTTGTTTTGCATCATTTTTGTCTTGAATATCAATTTTACTTTGTGTTTTTTCCTTGAATACCCCACCAAGTCTCTGAAAATTTGTCAGCTGGGTCATGTCCTCTCTCCTGTCTTTGTGATGATGCTATCAATCTATTTTACTTTCGATTGGTTTCTTTTGACATTCGTAATCCCACCACACAAAGCCCACAAATAATAAGCGACCTCTTCCTCTCATTTTCCCATTTCATTTTCCTTCTTATCTCTGGATCTGATTTAAGCATATCCTTAGTTGCTTCCCTTATTGTCTCCCAAGCGTTCTGGTATCCTGATATCACTTCTGCAAGGGTTGTTATAGCTCCTTCCCCTTTTTCAGTCCCTTTGCTGTCTACTGATGTTCCTGTTCTCAGCACTGTGCTTCTATTGGTCCTCATCTTTATATTCTGGTTCAGCACTTCCAGTTCCTCTACCAGGCTTTGTATCTTTGCCTCAGCAGCTACACCTCATTACTCCCACTTTTTAATCTCTGTAGATATATTCTCCACCATTGTGTTGCAAAGCTCATTTAGCCTTTTTCCTACTCTTACTCCATTGCAATCTTGAGCCTTTGTGCCCATGCTTTCTCACACCAGCCATCCTCGTTCCCTTCTCTTGTGTCTGTTTGTATGTGTGTGTGTGTGTGTGTGTGGTGTGTGCGTTTGCATGTGTGTGGGTTTTCAGATTTTGTCCTCATCAGTTGTATTTGCTAGACTCGAGTCTTGGCTACTGGCTTTCCCTGCTAGTCTTCTCAACCTGATTTTACTAGTTTCAGGGATCTTTAACCTTAATACACTTAGTCTTAAAGCTGAGTATGTAGTTTACCTCAACTACTTTCATATCCAATTAACTCCTCTTCTTGGATTGAGAATATATTTCCTAGCCTTCCTATGATTGATTTAATTTCTATATTTGTTTTCTTTCTCTTAGTTCTTACATTTTACAGTCTTTCATCCTCTGCTTAGTCAAATAACCCAGTTAAATTTTATTGCGTACACATGCGTGTATGTGTATAGGTGGTTTATTACTGTACAGAATTGTAAACCTTCGTATCGCACCTTGAATATACCGTGACCCTCGATCTCAATCTCTGCAGATTG
The DNA here is from genome assembly GCA_009830355.1 of Cherax destructor. Classification (NCBI taxonomy): domain Eukaryota; kingdom Metazoa; phylum Arthropoda; class Malacostraca; order Decapoda; family Parastacidae; genus Cherax; species Cherax destructor. Next base: position 29,319 of record WNWK01005143.1, on the reverse strand, counting down.
CATATCCCTTCCTTCACGAGTGTACCTTCATCACCTTGGCTACTCCAGGAATGGATCCACGCCAGAGCGCCGTCTTGGGTAACGTGCTCAACCCGGCCTACGTTCCTATGTTTATCGACTTCCCCAAACCCATGAGCATCTGGCATCGCTTTCTCAACACCTTGGTTCACATTGGAAGGGCGTTTATTTGGGACAAATGGGCCGTCGTGCCCCTGATCCAGAAACAAGTGAGGAGCATGCAGTTACTGATAAACTTTGATTGTGTGTTTTACAGAAAAATAGTCTATGCGTTTGAAAAGTAATTAGTGTCAGTGTTATTTATTTATTGTGCAATAAAAGCTCTTATTATTAGTGGGAATGTCTGACCCACATGCTGTAACATTCTGATCATCTTCAGATCTCAGCTCAGTTCCCGGAGCTGCCACCTTTGTTGGAACTTGAGAGGAACATGAGTCTAGTACTGCTCAACACCCACTTTTCTATCGGCATGACACTGCCTCTCCTGCCCTTACAGGTAGAGGTGGGCGCCATGCACTGTCACCCGGGTAACCCTCTGTCTCAGGTGAGTCTTCCTAACTGCCAGATTAAAATCTAATTTTTGTTTCACTACTGTTCTGGTTCATTGACCCATGTCAGTCATACTCTACTGACTGACTCGTATCAATTGCCCTGCTTCAAGTAGTTCACGTCTGTTATACTGTTCTTCTGATACATAATTCAGTTGCATTTTTTTGTAAGTAATTCATATTAGACAAAATGCAACAAGCTGTTTCATATAGGAACTGGAGACTTGGATCACTGGGGCTGGATCTTCCGGAGTCATCTACTTCAGTTTGGGATCTATCACGCGCAGCTCTACAATGCCAGTCCACTACCGCGACATCTTCATGGAGGCCTTTCGCCGGCTGCCTCAGAGAGTTATATGGAAGTATGAAGAAGATTTAGAAAATGTTCCTGACAATGTAATGATCAGCAAGTGGCTTCCCCAGCAAGATATTCTAGGTGAGTTTTAGCTACTACAGTAGCCTCTGTCACGGCCTCGGCACATTATTTGCTAGACAGTATTGCACATGCTATAACTAGATATGTATCGATCGTTATATGATCCTTGTATTGAATAACCCCAGCTCCCTATACATTATTTCATGGGATATGAATATGGAGAGGGATTCATGTTATCACCGTGGACACTGATGCCCAATGCCTTCAAAGAATATAGCACATCACAAGTCTTGAAGGTAGAGTGACGAGGCAAGCTCATGCTATCACAGTCTGAAGGCGCTTATAACTTGCGTTATCAAGTTATCAGCGTTGAAAAATGAAGCCTATTAAATGAGGCGCTCTAAATTTATTGCATGAAAATAAGTTATAAATTTTCCCAGTTTTTCCATGAAAAATGGAAATTGGGACTTACACGGACCCAAATCAATCCACATTTCTCTCTATGTAAAGTTTGGCCAGTATTTAAGATTTGAATTGGTGAATAGATAAGTAAGAATGTTTGAATGTAATTAAGTACATTTCCTACAAACTGAGCACACATACCATTTTATCATTGTAATTTATTGTACAAAGATGCTTTAACAGAGACTATACTACTGAATTCAAACACTGACATATTTCTGGTCAGAAGAGACTTTCTAGTCTTTTATGAAACCAGTTTAAAAAAAACAAGGAACGTGTGAGGTTTGTACCCTTGGCGAATGAGTCGTAATACTCCTTGGATTCAAACCCCAACAGTTCCGTGCGTTGTTTACAAAGGTGTTGTTATGATTTCATGAGTCATGAAACCAGTGTGATTAATAAAATTGGCACATTAAAAGTTTCTCAACATAATATCAAGGCGAAACTTCCTTGAGGAAAACTCATCAGCAGTAGAAGGTTAAAGCCGACCAGATGAAGCATTCTGCAGTTTTTGTTCAGATTCCAACAAAATTTGCAACTACAGTAATGCTGAAGCCCAAGAAAAGTTTCATTCTTTTCATTAAATGAATCAGCTATGAAATATTGATGAAATTCATAATCCTTTTGTTGTAACTCTGTGTAATATAGTGTATGTGAAATACATGTATATGGAAATGAGATTCAGTGCAAGGAAGGGCTGGATAAGTCTTGCTCCTGAGATCAACAGCCACTTGCCGCATCAAGACAAATATATTGAATAAATGGTTTAGGTGATTAATAAGAAACGATGGAAGATGTGAAGGAGTTTGAGGTAATCATTCCCTTAGTTTGGAGTCGATGCCTTCAGTCCGTCAATCTTGATAAAAGTGCAGAATATTCACGAAGATGGAACTTATATACTTCAGACAGATAAGGTGAAGCAGTAGTAGGCGGAGTCACCAGTGTTGCACGAGCTTCTTATCCTGCCTCTCCCAAATACTGGACCACTATGACAAGGTCTTAGACGCACTGGAGGACAAACAAAATGCAGATGTAGTATACACAGACTTTGCGAAAGCCTTCGACAAGTGCGACCATGGTGTAATAGTTCACAAAATTCCTGATAAAGGAATAACAGGAAAAGTTGGTAGATGGATCTATAACTTCATAACAAACATAACACAGAGAGTAATAGTAAATAAAGTCATAGGTGGCTACAGATGGTTCTCTTCAAATCGCTTGTTCTCTTTTGGCTGGAATATTGCTGTACATTAATGGCCTCTTTCAAGGTAGACGAAACTGTTGACCTGGAGGGTGTACAGGGAACTTTCACGGCACACATAAATACGATAAAGCACTTAAATTACTGGGAACGGTTGAAGTCCCTTGATTTATATTCCCTGGAACTCAGGCGAGAACGATATATGATAATATATACTTGGAAAATCCTAGAGGGAATAGTCCCAAATTTGCACATGAAAATCATTCCCTACGAAAGCAAAGGACTGGGCAGGAGAGGCAACATTTTCCCAATGAAAAGTAGGGGCGCCACGAGTACACTGAGAGACAACACAGTAAGTGTCAGGGGCCCAAAACTGTTCAACTGCCTCTCAGCATACATAAGGGGGATTACCAATAGACCCCAGGCTGTTTTCAAGAAGCGCTGGACAGGTACTTAAAGGCAGTACTTGATCAGCCAGGCTGTGGTTCATATGTCAGTCTGCGTGTGGCCAGCAGTAACAGCCTGGTTGATCAGACCCTGTTCTACCAGGATGCCTGGTCACAGACTGGGCCGTGGGGGCGTTGATGCCAGAAACCCTCTCCAGGTATTGTCGTTCTAAACAATTTATTCAAAGTTTGTCATACACAGCTACGTCTTGGGCTCTTGGTTCAGGGAGTACTCCAAAGCTTGTCTAACCTATAAGACCTACGTATTTCCACTACTGGTTTTTTTCACTGGTCACTCCGCCTATCACTGCTTCACCTCATCTGCCTGCACTATATAAGTTTCATCTCAGCGAATATATTCCACTTTTACCAAGACTGATGGAGTGAACACATCGAGTCCAGGATGAAGGACTGATTACCTCAAACTCCTCCACATCTTCCACCGTTTCTCTGCATTGGACTGAAGAAGCCACTGTTTGGTGAAACGTTTCCAGAATGAAAATTCCCATGTATTGCAAAACTGTCCTCTTTATCACCAAGAGAAAATACTGCGGTAATGTTAGTGCTACACACTCCATTATCAATGCCATCCTTCTTTCAACTGGATGACATCGTCATACTCCACTGTATCTCAAGTAACTCTCTAGAAAAAAGCATCCTTTCGTGTTCCATACAAAGGATATATGCAAAACCAACCATTAATGTTTTCATGGTTCCTGATTGACTACACATTCCGTAATCCAACTTCGTCTGCTATATTACAGAGATCCAGGTTAATTTCCCCCGATACTCAACTTTAAAAATATATTTTCTTTATATTGTTTGTTAAATTGTGTACATATACAGAATTAACATATATTAGCAGGAAAACGTACAGAGAAGGATGGAAAAATTGAGCCCATGTATCAGAAATATTTCTGATACTGCTTGGTTAACAGTGGCAGTACTTGTAAGGTGACTAACACCCAAGTACCTACTTGGTGAATAGGACCAGCAGGTGTAAGATTACGAACACCCAGGTACCTATTTACTGCTTGGTGAAGAGAGATCACCTTGTTTAAAATGACTAACACCCAGGTATCAGATTACTGATAGGTGATCAGTGGCAGTAGGTGTAAGGTGACTAACACCCAGATACATATTTCTTTCATTTTACCCCCTCCCCTAAAAAAAAAAAAACCCTAAGACATGCAAATTATTTAAAAAAAAAATTAATTCATCAAAATTGTTTTAATTATATATTAACTAATATTCTGCATATAATTTTATGCTTGGCAGAGTTGCAATGAATCTTTTATACACACAATTTAGAGAAAGGAAATATTTTGCGTCAAAATAATTATATCGTTTTATGTTAGCTCGTTTTAAGAGAGAATAGAATCGTTTTCATATATTTTTTTTAACTATGATTTTTCTCTTGTATTGAGGGTTAATTATAAAAAAAATAGGCTGCGAATACTTTGCATTTTTACAGGAATTCAAAATTTAAAAAGCAAATTATATATTTTATTTTCATTTCAGCTTTCTGGTAAAATTAAATGCAGTAATAGTGAAAGAAAAATAGACAAGAATAACATTTTTATTATACCGAGTTTGATTACCAATTAATGCATCCACGGAAACAAGTAGTTTTTTAAAGCTAACAGCATACTGCAGTTGGCCAGGATTTGAACCCGAGTTGTCTAGGAGCCTCCTGGGAAGGTAGCTAAACTCTACCTACTCAAGGTTTCGAAGTTTCTGACCAGAACTTTGGTAAGATGGGTAAGGAAGAAGGATGGGTAAGGAAGAAGGATGGGTAAGGAAGAAGGATGGGTAAGGAAGAAGGATGGGTAAGGAAGAAGGATGAGTAAGGAAGAAGGATGGGTAAGGAAGAAGGATGGGTAAGGAAGAAGGATGGGTAAGGAAGAAGGATGGGTAAGGAAGAAGGATGGGTAAGGAAGAAGGATGGGTAAGGAAGAAGGATGGGTAAGGCTAGAAACGTGGGAAATGGTTGGGAGGGGGGAGGGGGAGGTGGGGGTTATAAAGGCCTCCGGGATTTGAACCCAGGTCGTCTAGGCAGCTTCCCAGGAGCTTTCCTCTCTAAGCTTACCACTCCCCGAATGTGCCTGGCGTTAGGTGGAAACATATCTAGAGTTCTTACTAGACACCTAACGTCTTCTTTTGGCATGGTGGAGTAGTGGTCTAGGACGTTGAAAGTTTAATGACATAGGTTCTCAGGAGGCTTTCTAGAATACTCGGGTTCAAATCCCGGACAGTCACATTATGCTCTTTCCTTTAAAAAAAAAAACACTTGTTTCTGTGAATGCATTTTTTTGTGTACTGCTCGTGGGACTGGCATCCAGACTGGGGAAAATTAAATTAATCCTTGAAATGCCACAACCAAAAAGTGCCCGGCGTCAGGGCACGGTGGCGCAGTGGTCTAAGGCATCGAGAATTTAGCTGATCTTAACAAAAGAATATATATCTTCGATTTTATGTAATATTCAGTAAATTTAAACTAGTTTATGATATATCTAGTAGAATTTATTTAAACATATAATTTAGATTATTTTATGTTTAGTTAAGTTTCAAAGTTAGGTTTCGTGCCAATTAATTTTTTTATACTTTTGTCAAAATAAAAATATATATAATACACCACCCACTATGACTCACCTCAGCTTTCATAGACCCGTCAGCCAGGGCAGAAACATTGGGCGTGTTTCTTTACACCTGTTGTCTATGTTCCCTATCAGTAAAATGGGTACCTGGGTGTTAGTCGACTGGTGTGAGTCGCATCCTGGGACACTGACCTAATCTGCCCGAAATGCTCAGCATAACAAGGGACTTTCTATATAGTAGTATGTCACTGATGTCAGCTAGGCCTGTATACCATGTACATGTACTTGTAGTAAATAAAGATATTATAAAGTTCACTCCTAAATATTTAGATACATTCGCTTCCTGCATACTTCCTCCTTCTAATCTTTTATCTAATCTTTCACTACCTATTTATTTATATAACTTTAAAAAAAGAAGGTTAATATAGGACAGAATAAGCCTTCCTTAGGAAGAATGCAAACTGTTTTCTGAACGTAACATCAACTCTATGTTCCACAGCTCATGACAACGTGAAGGTGTTTATCAGTCACTGTGGTCTCCTCAGCATGCAAGAGTCCATCTACCATGCCACGCCCCTTCTTGCAGTACCTGTCGGTGCAGACCAGCCCAAGAATAGCCTTTTTATAAGGGACTCTGGACTGGGAGAGTTTCTGGTGTGGGAAGAACTAACTGAGGACATGATCGTCAATACTCTCACCAAAATTATTACGGACCCCTTGTAAGTATGTCTAGTAGATACTTTTAAAGCAAGTGTTCTTTTAAAACCTGTATTTGTCGATGCATTTGTAATCCAAAAAGTCGTATAAACGCATTTTTTTTAATAAACGTATTATAGCCTTGAGGGCTTAGTAGCTACGAACATTGGTTTGGTAGTTTTTGGGCTGATGTTCCGTGTGCTTGAACTCCATTATTCCTTGAGTTGTTTATAGCTACGCAATACGATTGTCTCCTGGAAGAAAAATAACTATATTTCGTCTCTGGTCATGCTTGAGCATGATTCCTGCCATGAAATCTTTCATAGAAGAATCAAAGTAGAATAGAATCAGGGAGATAAAGCACACAATAGGTTCCACGCACAATACACAATGTTTGGAGACCTAGATATCGTAGTGACAATGATCCTAGTGAAAGTTGCACCAATGTTTCTGAAAATGGGAGGAAAAAGCACTGTGACTGCTAGCTATTGTAATATCTACAATTTAATAAATAATGAAAATTTTTCAGCAAATGTTATCCCTAAATTGAAGAGCACAGGCATGTAACATTGAGTTACAGCCAATAACACTGACTGACACACTTTATAATGAAATGGAATATATATTCAGAAGATTGGCACATGGGCAGAATTAGTTTTTGAGAAACACTCAGTATAGTTTTCGAGAGTATATATATCTTGTATATGAATCTTGCTTGGGTATTAACACACCATAAAAAGTGAGATGGTTGCTTTGCATTTTCTTGTAGTGATAGAAGGTATTCGACAATAACTCACGAACGACTTGGTATAACTACTTTGGCTCAATTATGATGAAACGGAAAGGTATCAGAATTGACATGTGTGACTCGTTGGATTAAATTTGGATGAAAATTGGGTGGCCCGGTGGTCTGGTGGCTTGAGCTCTCGCTTCACACACGGAGGGCCCGGGTTCGATTCCCGGCGGGTGGAAACATTTCGACGTGTTTCCTTACACCTGTTGTCATGTTCACCTAGCAGCAAATAGTTACCTGGGTTGTTAGTCGACTGGTGTGGGTCGCATCCTGGGGGACAAGAATAAGGACCCCAATGGAAATAAGACAGACAGTCCTCGATGACGCACTGACTTTCTTGGGTTATCCTGGGTGGCTAACCCTCCGGGGTTAAAAATCCGAAAAAATCTTATCTTAACCAGTATCATTTCTCAAAAATGTGAGCGTGTTGGAAGATATATTGTCAGTCCTATTGATATAAATGTAAACAGATGACGTAACAGTAATGACAAGGAAAAAACGGAGAGGAGAAAAAAAGGCTACAGCAGATGTTATATACACAGACTTTGCAAAAGCCTTTGACAAGTGTGACCATGGTGTAATAGCACACAAAATGCGTGATAAAGGAATAACAGGAAAAGTTGGTAGATGGATCTATAATTTCCTAACACATAGAACACAAAGAGTAGTAGTCAACAGAGTAAAGTCTGAGGCGGCTACTGTGAAAAGCTCTGTTCCACAAGGCACAGTACTTGCTCCCATCCTATTCCTCATCCTCATATCAGACATAGACAGGTATATAAGCCACAGTGCTGTGTCTTCCTTTGCAGATGACACCCGAATCTGTATGACAGTGTCCACCGTTGAAGACACTGCAAGACTCCAAGCAGACATAAACCAAATCTTTAAATGGGCTGCAGAAAACAATATGAAGTTCAAGGATGAGAAATTTCAATTACTCAGATACGGAAAACGTGAAGAAATTAAAATCTCATCGGAGTACAAAACTAATTCCAACCACACAATAGAGCGAAAAACTAATGTCAAAGACCTGGGAGTGTTCATGTCAGAGGATCTCACCTTCAAGGACCATAACAATGTAGCAATTGCATCTGCTCGAAAAATGACAGGATGGATAATGAGAACCTTCAAAACCAGGGATGCCAAGCCCATGTTGACACTTTACAGATCGCTTGTTCTATCTAGGCTGGAATATTGCTGCACATTAACTGCACCTTTCAAGGCGGGTGAAATTGCTGACCTTGAAAATGTGCAGAGAACCTTCACGGCACGCATAAGTGCGCTAAACCACCTCAACTACTGGGAACGCTTGAAGTTCCTAAACCTGTACTCTCTAGAACGCAGGCGGGAGAGATACATTATTATATACACATGGCAAATTCTCGAGGGCTTAGTACCAAACTTGCACACAAAAATCACTCCCTACGAAAGCAAAAGACTCGGCAGGCGATGTAACATTCCCCCAATGAAGAGCAGGGGTGCCACTAGCACGTTGAGGGACAACACAATAAGTGTGAGGGGCCCAAGATTGTTCAACTGCCTCCCAGCATACATCAGGGGGATTACCAACAAACCCCTGGCTGTCTTCAAGCAGGCACTGGACAGGCACCTAAAGTCGGTACCTGATCAGCCGGGCTGTGGTTCGTACGTTGGACTGCGTGCGGCCAGCAGTAACAGCCTGGTTGATCAGGCTCTGGTCCAACAAGAGGCCTGGTCACGGACCGGGCCGCGGGGGCGTTGACCCCTGGAATTCTCTCCAGGTAGACTCCAGGTAGTGTTGTATAAACTCACCTGCCACAAGAAAACTATTAATTGACAACAATCCTCAATAATGGGAAAACAAATGCATGGTGTCTAAATGATAATACTAGTACCAAGCATATTACCCTGGACACACGTCAACCAAATAACCTCTGCAGAAAATGTAAGTCTGACTGTCTAAGAATAACTGTCAAGAACCTCATGAAATATTCCCGGACCATCTTAGTACGCAGCCTCAGCCCAGAGCCTGTATCAGATAAAGTATATTTTGAAACTGAATTAGTTTTATTATTATTATTATTATTATTATTATTATTATTATTATTATTATTATTATTATTATTATTATTGTTGTTTTGAGCGCTTATTTTTTAAACACCATCAGTCTGCCACAGAGGGAGGGTGTCCCGAAAAATGTAGAAGTACATATATTATTCTTTATTCAATAGCTGTCTTGCCAGAGGTGCACAGATAGCATTACCTTCCTGGGTAGTGGAAGGTAATTAGGATCGATACAAAAGCATGGGAGGACGAATGAAATTAATCGGATGATGTGGCATACTAAGAGTACGTTATAATTTATTCGTATAGGCATGCCCTCCCGGCCAGAAAGCAGGTGCTAAGGGTACAAGGACTAGAGGTTCCCTTGTTATGCTAGCACCTTGGTTCAACAAGCCAATCAATATCAGCAGCCTCCAAGCCTGGTCGAAGGCGGTTCTCACCGTGTCTCTTGCTTGTATCGCCTTATTGTACATATTATATATATATATATATATTGTACATATCATCTGTACATATATTTTACATGTTTATAGAGGAGCCACAGATATATCAGATAACTTTTTAAAGTTGTAGCTACAGTAGGAGTAAAATATAGATGGGATACAAGGAAACTGGAAGCAGCAAGTAAGAGAGAGGTGAAGGTTTATAAACAAAAGGAGGAGGCAGTTAGGGTAAAATATAAACAACTATTGGAGGATACATGTGCTAGTGAGAGTATAGGCAATGGGGCTGAAGATATATGGGGTAAGTTTAAGAATGTAGTGTCAGAATGTTCAGCAGAAGTTTGTGGTTACAAGAAACTGGGTGCGGGAGGGAAGAAGAGCGATTGGTGGAATGATGATGTAAAGAGAACAATAAGGAAGAAAAAGTTAGCATATGAAAGGTTTTTACAAAGTAGAAGTGATGCAAGGAAGGAGGAGTATAAGGAGAGAAAAGGAAAGGTTAAGAGAGTGGTGAAGCAATATATAAAGAGAGAAAATGAGAGAGTGGGAGAGATGTTATCAACAAATTTTGTTAAAAATAAGAAAATGTTTTGAAGTGAGTTTAATAAGTTGAGGAAGCCTGGGGAAAGAATGGATTCGATAGTTAAAAATAGGAGAGGAGAGTTATTAAATGGAGAGTTAGAGGTATCGGGAAGATGGAGGGAATATTTTGAGGAATTGTTATATGTTGATGAAGATTGGGAAGCTCTGATTTCGTGTATATGGCAAAGAGGAATAAAATTTTGTAGGAGTGAGGAAGAACCAGTTGTGAGTGTGGGGCAAGTGCGTGAGGCAATGGGTAGAATGAAAGGGTGTAAAACAGCTGGGATTGATGGGATAAAGATATAAATGTTAAAAGCAGGTGGGGATATAGTTTTGGAGTGGTTAGTGCTATTATTTAATAAATTTATGGAAGAGGGTAAGGTACATAGAGATTGGCAGAGAGCATGCATAGTTCCTTTGTATAAAGGCAAAAGGGACAAAAGAGAGTGTAAAAATTATAGGGGAACAAGTCTGTTGAGTATACCTGGTAAAGTGTATGGTAGAATTATTATTGAAATAATTAAGAGAAAGACGGAGAGCAGGGTAGCAGATTAACAAGGAGGTTTTAGGAAGAGTAGGGGGTGTGTAGACCAAATGTTTACAGTAAAACTTATTGGTGAAGAGTATTTAGATGAGGGTAAAGATGTTTTTGTGGCATTTATAGATTTGGAAAAGGCGTTCGATAGGGTGGATAGGGAGGCAATGTGGCAGATGTTACAAATGTATGTAATAGGAGGTAGGTTATTGAAAGCAGTGAACAATTTTTACGAGAATAGAGAATGTAGGAGAGAGGGAGATTATTTCCCAATAAAAGTAGGCCTTAGACAAGGATGTGTTATGACACCATGGTTGTTAAATTTATTTATAGATGGAGTTGTAAGAGAAGTGAATGCTCGGGTGTTGGCAAGAGATGTGAGGTTGCTTTTGCTGATGACACTGTGCTTTTGGGAGATTCTGAAGAGAAGTTGCAGAGGTTGGTGGATGAGTTTGGTATGGTATGTAAAAGAAAGAAATTAAAAGTGAATATAGGAAAAAGTAAGGTGATGAGGCTAACAAAAAAACAAAGGTAATGAAAGATTAGATATCAGATTGGAGGGAGAGAGTATGGAGGAGGTGAATGTATTCAGATATTTGGGTGTGGACATGTCAGCAGATGGGTCTATGAAGGATGAGGTGAATCATAGAATTGATGTGGGGAAAAGGAAAGTGATGCACTGAGGAGTCTGTGGAGACAAAGAACTTTATTAATGGAAGCAAAGAGGGGAATGTATGATAGTATTGTTATACCAACACTCTTGTATGGTGTGAAGAATGGGTTATGAATGTTGCAACAAGGAGAAGGCTGGAGGCAGTGGAGATGTCAAGTCTGAGGGCAATGTGTGGTGTGAATATACTGCAGAGAATCCGTAGTTTGGAAATTAGGAGGAGGTGCGGGATTGCCAAAACTATTATTCAGAGAGCTGAGGAGGGGTTATTGAGGTGGTTCGGACATGTATAGAGAATTGAACGAGATAGAATGACTTCGAAAGTGTATAAATCTGTAGTGGAGGGAAGGCGGGATAGGGGTCGGCCTAGGAAAGGTTGGAGGGAGGGGGTAAAGGAGGTTTTGTGTTCGAAGGGCTTGGATTTCCAGCAAGCATACGTGAGCATGTTAGATAGGAAGGAATGGAGACAAATGTTTTTTAGGACTTGATGTGCTGTTGGAGTGTGAGCAAGGTAACATTTATGAAGGGATTCAGGGAAACTGGCAGGCCGGACTTGATTCCTGGAGATGGGAAGTGCAGTGCCGGCACTCTGAAGGAGGGGTGTTAATGTTGCAGTTTTGTAGCTGTAGTGTAAACACGCCTCTGGCAAGACAGTGATGGAGTGAATGATGATGAAAGTTTTTTTTTGTCGGGCCACTCTGCCTTTGTGGAGACGCCGATGTGTTAATAAAAAAATATACATATATATATATATATATATATATATATATATATATATATATATATATATATATATATATATATATATATATATATATATATATATATATATATATATATATATATATATATATATATAGGTAATACATATTTTAAGAAAAGAGGATAAATATGTATACAAGATATGATGTAGGGCGTAATGACAGTAGTTTGTTGGACTATGTATTGGTAGATAAAAGACTGTTGAGTAGACTTCAGGATGTACATGTTTATAGAGGGCTACAGATATATCAGATCACTTTTTAGTTATAGCTACAGTGGGAGTAAAAGGTAGATGGGATACAAGGAAAATAGAATCAGTAAGTAAAGAGAGGTGAAGGTTTATAAACTAAAAGAGGAGGCAGTTAGGGTAAGATATAAACAACTATTGGAGGATAGATGGGCTAGTGAGAGTGTAGGCAATGGGGTTGAAAATGTATGGGGTAGATTTAAAAATGTAGTGTTAGAGTGTTCAGCAGAAGTTTGTGGTTACAGGCGAGTGGGTGCGGAGGGAAGAGGAGCGATTGGTGGAATGATGATGTAAAGAGAGTAGTAAGGAGAAAAAGTTAGCATATGAGAGGTTTTACAAAGTAGAAGTGATGCAAGGAGGAAGAGTATATGGAGAGAAAAGAGAGGTTAAAAGAGTGGTGAAGCAATGTAAAAAGAGAGCAGATGAGAGAGTGGGTGAGATGTTATCAGCAAATTTTGTTGAAAATAAGAAAAGTTTTGGAATGAGATTAATAAGTTGAGGAAGCCTAGAGAACAAATGGATTTGACAGTTAAAAATAGGAGAGGAGGTTATTAAATGGAGAGTTAGAGGTATCGGGAAGATGGAGAGAATATTTTGAGGATTTGTTAAATGTTGATGAAGACAAGGAAGCTGTGATTTCGTGTGTAGGGCAAGGAGGAATAACATCTTGTAGGAGGGTTGAAGAGCCAGTTGTGGGTGTAGGGAAGTTCGTGAGGCAGTGGGTAGAATGAAAGGGGTAAGGCAGCTGGGATTGATGGGATAAAGATAGAAATGTTAAAAGCAGGTGGGGATATAATTTTGGAGTGGTTGGTGCTATTATTTAATAAATGTATGGAAGAGGGTAAGGTACCTAGGGATTGGCAGAGAGCGTGTATTGTTCCTTTGTATAAAGGCAAAGGGACAAAAGAGTGCAAAAATTATAGGAAATAAGTCTGTTAGTGTACCTGGTAAAGTGTATGGTAGAGTTATTATTGAAAGAATTAAGAGTAAAACAGAAAGCAGGATAGCAGATGAACAAGGGGCTTTAGAAAAGGTAGGGGTGTGTAGACCAAGTGTTTACAGTGAAACATATAGGTGAACAGTATTTGGATAAGGGTAAAGATGTTTTGTGGCATTTATGGATTTGGAAAAGGCGTATGATAGGGTAGATAGGGGGGCAATGTGGCAGATGTTGCAGGTGTATGGAATAAGAGGAAGGTTACTGAAAGCAGTGAAGAGTTTTTATGAGGATAGTGAGGCTCAGGTTAGAGTGTGTAGGAGGGAAGGGGACTATTTCCCAGTAAAAGTGGGCCTTAGACAAGGATGTGTGATGTCACCGTGGTTGTTCAATATATTTATAGATGGGGTTGTAAGAGAAGTGAATGCGAGGGTCTTGGCAAGAGGTGTTGGGCTAAAAGATAAAGAAGCAAATACAAAGTGGGAGTTGTCACAGCTGCTTTTTGCTGATGACACTGTGCTTTGGGAGATTCTGAAGAGAAGCTGCAGAGGTTGGTGGATGAATTTGGTAGGGTGTGTAAAAGAAGAAAATTGAAAGTGAATATAGGAAAGAGTAAGGTGATGAGGATAACAAAAAGAATAGGTGACGAAAGATTGGATATCAGATTGGAGGGAGAGAGTATGGAGGAGGTGAATGTATTCAGATATTTGGGAGTGGACATGTCGGCGGATGGGTCTATGAAGGATGAGGTGAATCATAGAACTGATGAGGGGAAAAGGGTGAGTGGAGCACTTCGGAGTCTGTGGAGACAAAGAACCTTGTCCATGGAAGTAAAGAGGGTAATGAGAGTATAGTTATACCAACGCTCTTATATGGGTGTAAAGCATGGGTGATGAATGTTGCAATGAGGAGAAGGCTGGAGGCAGTGATGTCATGTCTGAGGTCAATGTGTGGTGTGAATATAATGCAGAGAATTCGGAGTTTGGAAATTAGGAGGAGGTGCGGGATTACCAAAACGATTGTCTAGAGAGCTGAGGAGGGGTTGTTGAGGTGGTTTGGACATGTAGAGCGAATGGAACGAGACAGAGTGACTTCGAGAGTGTATAAATCTGTAGTGGAGGGAAGGCGGGGTAGGGGTCGGCCTAGGAAAGGTTGGAGGGAGGGTAAAGGAAGTTTTGTGTGCGAGGGCTTGGACTTCCAGCAAGCATGTGTGAGCGTATTTGATAGGAGTGAATGGAGGCATATGGTTTTAATACTTGACGTGCTGTTGGAGTGTGAGCAAAGTAACATTTATGAAGGATTCAGGAAACCGGCAGGCCGGACTTGAGTTCTGGAGATGGGAAGTACAGTGCCGGCACTCTGAAGGAGGGTGTTAATGTTGCAGTTTTATAACTGTAGTGTAAAGCACCCTTCTGGCAAGACAGTGATGGAGTGAATGATGATGAAAGTTTTCTTTTCGGGCCACCCTGCCTTGGTGGAATCGGCCGATGTGTTAATAAAAATATATATATATATATATATATATATATATATATATATATATATATATATATATATATATATATATATATCACAAACACTGATCTCTGGCCGACGGAGACTCGAACCTACGAACCGTCGGCCAGAGATCAGTGTTTGTGAATATTTCGCCTGCTCTTGCGAATTCCTAGCATATATATATATATATATATATATATATATATATATATATATATATATATATATATATATATATATATATATATACACACACACATTGTGCCCCATTCAGGGTCGTAATAGACACTACCAAAGAGAGGAGGAAGACGATCCAGCATTCACCTTGTATTCACCTTGAGTACCTCAGACATTGAGGACATCACATATGAAAGGCCCCTCGGAGCTAGTGATCACGTGGTCCTGAGCTTCGTGTAAATAGTAGAGTTACATGTGGAGAGAAAAGCAGGTAGGGCAGGACGAATGAAGCGAAACTAAAAAAGAAGTGACTACACGGGTATGAGGAACTTCTTGCACAAGGTTGAATGGGAAAGAGAATTGGCAGGAAAATTAAGTGAATGATATGATGGAATATGTGACAACAATATGCAAGGAAGCGAAAGAAAGATACTTACCCAAGAGTAACAGAAACAATGAGAAAGCGAAGATGAGCCCTTGGATCACCCTAATGTGTAGAGAGGCCAAACCTAAGTGCACTAGAGAATGGAAGAAGTATAGAAGGCAAAGGACCCTGGAAAATAAGGAGGATAGTCGAAGAGCCAGAAATGAATAAGCACATATAAGGAAGGAGGCCCAGCGGCAATACGAATGTGACATAGCAGCGAAAGCAAAGTCAGGTCTGAAACTGTTACAGTCACATCAGGAAAACCACAGTTAAGGACCACGTAATCAGGCTGAGGAGGGGAGATCACAAGAAACTTCCAAGAAGTATGTGAGGAGCTCAACAAGAGATTTAAAGAAGTATTTACAGTGGAAATAGAAAAGACTCCAGAAAGCCGGAGTTGTTGGGTACACTACCAAGTACTGGACAAAATACATATAACCGAGGAGGAGGTGAAGAGACGGTTATGTGAACTAGATACCTCAAAGGCGATGGGACCAGACAATATATCTCTGTGGGTCCTGAGAGGAAGCAGAGGCACTTTGTGTACCACTAACAACAATCTTCAACACATATATCGAAACAGATCGACTACCTGAGGTATGGAAGACAGCAAATGTTGTCCCAATTTTTAAAAAAAGGAGACAAAGAAGTAGCATCAAACTACAGACCAGTATCACTGACATGCATAGTATGCAAAATCATGGAGAAGATTATCAGGAGAAGAAAGGGGGAGCACCTAGTGAATGAGTTTATATGCGACAACCAGCACGGATTCAGGGACGGAAAATCCTGTGTCACAAACCTCCTGGAGTTCAATGACAAGGTGACAGCAGTAAGACAAGAGAAAGAGGTGGGTAGATTGCATTTTCTTGCACTGTAAAAAGGTTTTTGACACAGTTCCACACAAGAGATTATGCAAAAGCTGGAGGACCAGGCAGGTATAACAGGGAAGGCACTGAAATGAATCAGAGAATACCTGACAGGAAGGCAACAGCGAGTCATGAGTCATGGTACGTAACAAAGTGTCGCAGTGGGCGACTGTGACGAGCGGGGTTCCACAGAGGACAGTCCTAGGACAGGTGCTGTTTCTGGTATATGTGAATGACTTGACGGATATGAAGTTAATGAGGAGAATTCAATCGGAGGAGTACGAGGCAGGACTACAAAGGGATCTGGACAGGCTACAGCCGTGGTCTCAAGAAAAAAAGATCTTGGGGTGAGTATAATACCAGGCATATCTCCTGAGGCGCACATCAACCAAATAACTGCTGCAGCATATGGACGCCTAGCAAACCTAAGAACAGCATTCCGACATCTTAATAAAGAATCGTTCAGGACCCTGTACACTGTGTACGTTAGGCCCATACTGGAGTATGCAACACCAGTTTGTAATGCACACCTGGGCAAGCACGTCAGGAAATTAGAAAAGGTGCAAAGTTTTGCAACGAGACTAGTCCCGGAGCTAAGGGGCATGTCCTACGAGGAGAGGTTAAGGGAAATTTACCTGAAGATACTGGAGGACAAGGGGGACATGATAACAGCATATAAAATACTGAGGGAATCGACAAGTTGGACAGAGATAAGATGTTCCAGAGATGGGACACAGCGACAAGGGGTCACAATTGGAAGTTGAAGACTCAGATGAGTCACAGAGATGTTAAGAAGTATTTTTTCAGTCATAGAGTTGTCAGGAAATGAGGTGGTGGAGGCAGGATCTATACATAACTTTAAGAAGAGTTATGATAAAGCTCACAGAGCTGAAAGCGAGTGACCTAGTAGCGACCAGTGAAGAGGCGGGACCAAAAGCAATGAATCGACCCCTGCAACCACAATTAGGTCTGCAACTGATAAGATACTAACTAACGAAATAAATATTGAGAAGTTTATTAACAAAATTGTCTAGGTGGACAAAATCAAAGTAAATGAATTTGATATAATTTAGGATATAAGTTCCTACACATCTCTTGTAGTAGTGTAGTTTTAAAGGCACATTTCTTGTCAGTGTGACTCTTAAATACCGTCTGATACGTTGTTATCGAGTGTGAGGGAAAAAGTCCATAGATAGGAGTGATGAAAGTGCGAAGGTATGTAGAGTGATGGTTGAGTGATAGTTTGCTGGTTAAGGTGGGGTAAGTGTCTCGCTGCTGCTATACCCCCTTTTTCACCCGGTGAGAGGTGTAATGCTAGGCTTCGGATGCCGGTTGAGATCACTTGACTGGCCTCGCTCGATCCCACTGTAAGTACTTCTCGTATCTTCATTATTTTATGTAAGAGCTTCACTCTAATTTTTTTTTGGAGCTTCACTCATGTTTAAAAACTTTCATTTCTGCTTTGTCCTGTCTTGGTTTGGTAGAGTAAATTATTTCAGTTCACCATTTCTTTTAAAGGCCTTATGCCTACTATGTAAAATAATGCTAGAGTGGTGAGTAATTATTGTGGTTTCCTTCACAGTCCTCTGTGTCCGCTCGGATCATCGGATTCAAGGCTGAGTGGGTGGCCGGCGTACTCAACAATTGAGAAACAGAGCAACGATCACTATTTCTGAATTACCACCAGGATAAACCCAGAACAATAAGAAACATCAGGCAACTGGACGTCACTAGGGACAACTTTCAACTGAGTCCCTTACATCTTATGTGACATTGTAACAGTTTTGGAAGACTGTCGGATTTGTGGTAAAACTAGAGGCAACAACAACAACAACAACAACAACAACACTACCACCACCACCACCACCCCGGAGTTCTCTCTTGAGATTCATTGCTTCAGTGATAACGTCCACAGCTGTAAATATTTAGCTTTGAATCATATATATTTTTGTTTTCATTTTTCATTTTCTTTAATATAGGATTATTATAATCATATTTAAGTTTTTATTATTTAAATTTCATTCTATTAAAATAAAGTGTTTATTTTTCTTGTTATTAGTCTTTTTCTATTATACTTTTCCTGAGAAGATTGGCGACAACCTTCACAAGTGGCGACCTTGCCAGGATTCGACTCAAGGATTCGACGCCTCGAACACGACTCGACGCTACTCTGGACTTGAGCCGGCGACACCTGACGACATTATTGGAACCCGCCAACAGTTACGCGGTGCACCTCAAACGCTCCACACCACCGACGGTTGCCACCCTTCATAAGTATTCATTTACTATAGTAGGACTACAGATAAGGTATTTAAAGGATTTGGTGATTGTTAATTGCTCTTTGTTTATGTTAGTCAAGTCAAGGCAGGATGTGCTAGTTACTTCTGTCACCTTTGTTTTGAGCTTGAAGATTATTTTAGGAATAGACTCTAGGGATCCGAGATTTTCCAGTGATAAATCTTCTTCATTGAGTTCTTGTATGTTATATCAAGGGAACTGTCATAGGACACTCTTGATGATAGTGGGAAGAGTGGATGGTCAAGTGATCCCATTCTCCTTACTGGTTGGTCGGAGCTGGCATAGAACCCTCCGGTCAAATTTATACTATATAAATCGAAGTAGGGATTGAACCTCCGGTTTTGTGTGTACAGTTGTAGCGGAGCAGGATTTGAACCTCCGTTTTCTATATCTGTTTCATTCACCCAGTAAGTTAAGTTATCCCGGTTAGTATGGAGGAATACCAGTTCTGGATGAATGCTGGGATGAAGCTAGGTATTTCGGGAAAACTTTAGAATCTTTCATAACTACTAAGATTCAGGAAAAAAGAATGAAATTGAGAGAGAGAAACAAGAGAGACAGTTAGAAAGAGATCGAGAAAGACAAGAGAGACAGTTAGAAAGAGAACAAGAAGAGAAAAGGAGAGAGAGAGAATTGAGAGAGAAGAGAAAAAGGGAGAGAGAGAATTGAGAGAGAAGAACGAAAGGAGAAAGAAAAATTGAAAGAGAAAGACAAGAGAGACAGTTAGAAAGAGAACTAGAAGAAAAGAAAGAACGTGATAGGCTTGATCGTGAAGAAAGAGCACAAGTACGAGAACAACAGGCTAGAGAACGTGATGCACGCACTCTAGAGAAAGAATTAGAGGAAAGAGCAAAAGCTAGAGAACATGAGGAACGAGAAAAGAGAAAGATCGTGAAGTAGAGAAAGCTCGTCTAGACTTAGAGAATAGGAAACTAGGTCTTACCCAGCAGCAATTAAATGAGGGCGTAGTGGAGCGTCCCACTCCTTCATATACCCCCACCCCAACTTACCACCCTTCACAGAGGGGAGGACATAACTTCGTATATTATCAGATTTGAAAATACAGCTTCCTCTGTGAATGGCCATTTGATTCGTGGGCTACTAGGCTGGGAATGTTATTTTCAGGGACAGCTTTGAACATTTATGCAACTTTGTCACATGATATCATTTGTGACTATAACCTGTTGAAGAAGGCAATTCTTAAGGCCTACCAGAAAACAACTAACTCTTATAGGAAGAATTTCAGGTATACCGCCTTACAACACGGTCAGAATTTCCAGCAGTTACAGATTACTCTCTTTCGGTTGTTTGATTTTTGGATAGACAGTGCAGGAATTGATCACACTTATGAATCTCTTAGAGATTTCATGGTTGCCGACCAGTTCCTGACGGCTCTGCCCCACCAAATACGAACCTTCATTAGAGAACGTAATCTGATTACGGCTGCGGAAGTTGCTGAGGCTGCTGACTTGTATGCGGAAGCCCATAATTCCTTAAGGGCCTGACGGGTCGATCCCTAAAGGCAATGGTTCACCTGAACCAAAGGTTAAGTCTCATGTAGAGGAGAACAAAAATCATTTATCCCAGTTTGTCATGTATGTGGTGGAAAAGGACATAAACGCTCCGATTGTCCTTCTAAGATAGTTCACAAGGTGGGTAGATGCGTCAAAGAAGGTAATGAACAAGCTCCCTTCTGTTCAGGAACCGTTAATGGTCTTAAGGTATCTAGGATATTAAGAGACACTGGATGCACTTGTATAGTCATTTCAGATAAACTGTTCCCTAATCTCAAACCCACACATGCCTCCACAACTCTTTCAGATTACTTGGGCCGTACAGACACGTTTCCTACCATGCGGTGTTACATCAGGTCCAAATGGTTTACAGGTTGGACTAAGGCGGTACTAGCTCCCATCACAACTTGCTCTATAATAATAGGTAACGTTAAAGGTGCCATTCCTCCTTGGAAGAGCGATCTTTCGTCACCTCACATAGATGCAAGTTTTTCAGCTCAGCCTCCTCCCAAGGTAGATAAGCTCCTTGTCAATTCTGTTGCTAAATCTCTCTTATCTCATGGTAATAGTCATTTAAAAAGTGAAACAGATGATACTGCACTCGGAATCGAGATGGCAGGATCACCTGTTCACTCAGTAGATGACAGTAAGGTTGCCACCTCCAACCATATACCATCTGTTCCAAGTAAAGTAAAGACTAAATCTCAGATACTCGTCACATAAGTTTGAATATCGTGACAGGATCTTATATAAATCTGTGTTGAAACCAAATTCTCTTACAGTAGATTATTCCCTCCTAGTCATTCCCGACCAATGCCGCGAGTCGATTCTCCAAATGGCTCATGACCTGCCAGTGACCGAACACTGGGCCCATCGTAAGATGTGGCATAAAATCAGGCATACGTATTTCTGGCCACATATGTACTCGCAGGTATCAAAGAAGTATGGGTCGTGCAACAGGTGTCAATGGCTTACTACACCTCATATCCACGATCCTGCTTCCGGTATTTCTGAGCCTATAAATTCCCTCCACCGGAAACGAGATACCCATAACTTGAATACTATTTACTGGGGAAAGAATTCATTCTAGAAACAGATCATAAACCATTGGTATACCTAGAAACTTTTAAGGGAACCAACAGTCGCCTCTTGAGGTGGACATTGGCACTCAGGCTTTTAAGTTTCATATTGTGTATATCAATGGTTCATCTAATTATTTCTCTGACTGGTTAAGTCGTGACAGTCAGTAGAATATTTGTACTTATGCGACTTTCATTTTTTTTGGGACTTTTACCTCATAATTTCTACTTCTATTCCTTGACTAGCAGTCTTGGTATGGGGGAGTGTGAGGGAAAAAGTCCATAGATAGGAGTGATGAAAGTGCGAAGGTATGTAGAGTGATGGTTGAGTGATAGTTTGCTGGTTAAGGTGGGGTAAGTGTCTCGCTGCTGCTATACCCCCCCCCCTTTTTTCACCCGGTGAGAGGTGTAATGCTAGGCTTCGGATGCCGGTTGAGATCACTTGACTGGCCTCGCTCGATCCCACTGTAAGTACTTCTCGTATCTTCATTATTTTATGTGTAAGAGCTTCACTCTAATTTTTTTTGGAGCTTCACTCATGTTTAAAAACTTTCATTTCTGCTTTGTCCTGTCTTGGTTTGGTAGAGTAAATTATTTCAGTTCACCATTTCTTTTAAAGGCCTTATGCCTACTATGTAAAATAATGCTAGAGTGGTGAGTAATTATTGTGGTTTCCTTCACAGTCCTCTGTGTCCGCTCGGATCATCGGATTCAAGGCTGAGTGGGTGGCCGGCGTACTCAACAATTGAGAAACAGAGCAACGATCACTATTTCTGAATTACCACCAGGATAAACCCAGAACAATAAGAAACATCAGGCAACTGGACGTCACTAGGGACAACTTTCAACTGAGTCCCTTACATCTTATGTGACATTGTAACAGTTTTGGAAGACTGTCGGATTTGTGGTAAAACTAGAGGCAACAACAACAACAACAACAACAACACTACCACCACCACCACCACCCCGGAGTTCTCTCTTGAGATTCATTGCTTCAGTGATAACGTCCACAGCTGTAAATATTTAGCTTTGAATCATATATATTTTTGTTTTCATTTTTCATTTTCTTTAATATAGGATTATTATAATCATATTTAAGTTTTTATTATTTAAATTTCATTCTATTAAAATAAAGTGTTTATTTTTCTTGTTATTAGTCTTTTTCTATTATACTTTTCCTGAGAAGATTGGCGACAACCTTCACATCGAGTATAAAAATAATACTAGCATATACAAGCGTGTGTGTCAGAATGTGTGTATGCGCTCAAAGTTGTTCGTTATGTCTTAATAAGACTCGACTCGACTTAGACTTAAACAGTGTCTGACTAAATCAACAGGGCAATCAAAACAGCTTGCTTGAACAATATGACAAATCATTCACCAACAGCAATAATGTAACAAGCAGCAGCACAGCTTCAGGAACATGGGAACAAAATAATGACCCTAACTGGGGACCATCAGCAGATTCTCCATAAAAGTAATGAAACTCACTTAATACTGAATCTAAGACCAGCATAACCAAATCCCCGACTACGACTGTGCGTAGATGCCACACAAAATAGGTCAGAAGTTCTAGCTTGGGACCTGGGTTGACTTAGAGTGTTAGTACGACACAACCTCACTAAGTGTGAACTATGCTCTGTGAACAGAGTTACACAGAGTTACAAGAAGTATGTTTCGACCCACCAGCAAAAACATACTCTACCAAAACCGAGTCTAACAAACAACCAGAGATGAGAGAGAGATCTCTGGAGAGATGGAGAGATGGGAGAGAGAGAGAGAGAGAGGTGCTGGTCGAGCGATGACCAGCTGAGGAGAAAGCAATCAAGGGAGGACAGTCTCCCAACTCTGGTGTGATCAAGTGACTCTCCCGTGGTATTCCTGAGACGCCGGCAGGTAACCAAGCCAGATGATAGCTAAGCAGTTTGCCAATGCGGACAGCCAACCACAACTCTCAAACAGTGAGCACAGTGAAGTGTAAATGTTACACCCTACCTAATGACATAGCTAAGTCAAATAATAATATAAAGCAAGATATTTTCATTTTATCTATTAATGAAAATATCAGCAATATATAATTGTATGAAATATATTATACATTATATACAGTGGGTTCCATTCAGGGGAGCAAAAAATCACAGTTGAGGCAAAATGGCGTCCAGTGAGATGAAACGGAACACCATCGAGTTCTGGACACACTACACACAACCGAGGAGGAGGTGAAGAAATTCCTAGGTGAACTAGGTACCTCGAAGGCGTTGGGTCCTGACAGAGGGAGCAGAAACACTGTGTGTGGTGCTAACAATCTTCAATATTCTTTGTATCAGGGCAACTAGAGGTGTGGAAGGCAGCGAATGTAGTCTCAGCTTTTAAGAACGAAGACAGTAAGCATTAAACTACAAACAAATGTTACTGACAAATATAGTATGTAAAGTCATGGAGATGATTATCAGTTGAAGAGTAGTGTAGCGCCTATAAAGGAATGGGTTCACACATGACAACAAGCACGGTTTCAGCAATGGGAAATCCTGTGTCACAAACCTACTGAAGTTCTACGATAAGGTGACAAAAGTAAAACAGGAGAGATAGGAATGGGTAGCCTAAATTTTCTTAGTCTGTAAGAAGGCTTTCGATATAGTTCTGCTCAAAAAATTGGTACAAAATCTAGAGAATCAGGTAGGAATAGAAAGAAAAGCAGTGCAATGGATCAGGGAATACCTGACAGAAAGGAAACATCGAGTAATGGTACGTGAATAGGTGTTAGAGTAGGGTCATGTGTCGAGCTGGGACTGACAAGGGTGTCATAGAGCCGGTGCTGTTTCTTTTATATGTGAATGACATGACGGAAGGGATAGATAAAAAGGTGTCCTTGTCTGCAAATGACTTGAAGCTAATGCAGAGAATTCAAGCGAACGAGGATCAGGTAAGTCTACAAAGAGATCTGGACAGATTGTGACCCTAGTCCGACAAATGGCTACTGGAGTTTAACCCCACTAATTGAATCCTGGGGAAAGACAAAGAAAACTTTAGATGGAGTACAGCCTAGAGGGTCAAAGGCTGCAAAACTCACTCAAGGAAAATGATCTTGGAATGAACATCGTACCGAACACATCTGAGGCGCACATTGACCAAATAACCGCTGCAGCATCTAAGTAAGGGTTCTGGTGACCTGGTGACTAAAGCTCTCGCTTCACTCGGCGAGGGGTCTGGGTTTGATTCCCAGCTAGGGTAGAAACATTGGGCCTGTTTCTTTACACCTGTTGTCTAAGTTCATCCATCAGTAAATGGGTACCTTTGTGTTAGTCGGCTGGTGTGGGTCGAATCCTGGGACACTGACCTAATTTCCCCGAAATGCTCTGCATAACAAGAGGCTTTCTATATAGTAGTATGTCATTGATGTCAGCTAGGCCTGTATACCATGTACATATACTTGTAGTAAATAAAGATATTATTATTATCATTATTATTATTATTATATAAGACTCTGTACACCATATTGTAGTATGCAGCACCAGTATGGAACCCACATATTTGGTCAAGCACGTCCAGAAATTAAAGAAAGTGCAAAGGTTTCCAACAAGACTAGTCTCGGATCTAAGGTGCATGTCCTACGAAGAGAGCTTATGGGAACTCAACCTAACGACACTGGAAGAATAAGGGGTACATAATAACGACGTATAAAATACTAAGACGAACTGGCAAGGTGGACAAGTACAGAATGTTTCAGAGATGTGACACAGCGACAAGGGGTCACAATCTGGAGTGATGTAGTGGAGGCAGGATCCATACATAGCTTTAAGAAGAGATACGAGAAACCTCATGGATCAGGGAGAGAGTAGACCTAGTAGCGACCAGCGGAGAGGCGGGGCCAGAAGCTGTGAATCGACCTCTGCAACCACAAATTGGTGAGTACAAATAGGTGAGTACGCCCACCTCTCTCTCTCTCTCTCTCTCTCTCTCTCTCTCTCTCTCTCTCTCTCTCTCTCTCTCTCTCTCTCTCTCTCTCTCTCTCTCTCTCTCTCTTTCCCCTACACACACACACACAGTAAAAGAAATGATGGAATATGTGACAACCAAATGCAAAGAGGCAGAGCGAGGTTTGTCCCCAAGTGAAACAGAAGTAACGGGAAGACCAGAACGAGTCCTTGGTTCACCCAAAGGTGTAGGGAGGCAAAAACTAAGTGTAATAGAGAATGGAAAAAGTATAGAAGACAAAGGACCCAGAAAATAAAGAGATTAGCCGAAGAGCCAGAAACGATTATGCACAGGTAAGAAGAGAGGCTCAGCGACAATACGAAAATGATATAGCATCAACAGTCAAGTCTGACCCAAAGCTGTTGTATAGCCGCATCAGGAGGAAAACAAGTCAAGGACTGAGGAAGGAAGGTGGGGAGTTCACAAGAAAAGACCAAGAGGTATGTGAGGAGCTCAACATGAGATTTAAAGAAGTCTTTACAGAGGAGACAGGAAGGACTCCAGGAATTCAGAATAGGGAGGTATACCAACAAGTGATGGATGAAATACACACAACCAAGGAGGAGGTGAAGAAGCTGTTATGTGAACTCGATACCTCAAAAGCGGTGGGACCTGACAACATTTCTCCGTGGGTCCTTAGAGAGGGAGCAGAGATGTTAAGTGTGCCACTAACCAAAATCTTCAACACTTCCATTGAAACTGGGCAACTACCTGAGGTGTGGAAGATGGCAAATGTAGTGCCAATTTTTAAGAAAGGAGACATACACGAGGCATTAAACTACAGACCTATGTCACTGACGTGTATAGTATGCAAAGTCATGGAGAAGATCATCAGGAGGAGAGTGGTGGAGAACCTAGAAAGACACAAGCTTATAAACGAAAACCAGCACGGTTTCAGAGAAGGAAAATCCTGTGTCACAAACCTACTGGAGTTTTATGACAAATTAACAAGTAAGACACGAGAGAGAGGGTGGATAGACTGCATTTTCTTGGACTGCAAGAAGGCGTTCGACACAGTTCCTCACAAGAGGTTAATGCAAAAGCTAGAGGATCAGTCACACGTAACAGGAAAGGAACTGCAATGGATCAGAGAATATCTGACAGGGAGGCAACAACGAGTCATGGTACGTGACGAGGTGTCAGAGTGGACACCTGTGACGAGTGGGGTTCCACAAGGGTCAGTCCTGGGACCGGTACTGTTTTTGGTATATGTGAATGACATAACGGAAGGGATAGACTCAGAAATGTCCCTGTTTGCAGATGATGTGAAGTTAATGAGAAGAATGTAATCAGTCGAGGATCAGGCAGGACTACAAAGAGACCTGGACAGGTAACAGGTAACCTGGTCCAGTAACTGGCTCCTTGAATTTAACCCTGCCAAAGGTAAAGTCATGAAGATCGGGAAGGGCAAAGAAGACCGCAGACAGAGTATAGTCTAGGTGGCCAAAGACTGCAAACCTCACTCAAGGAAAAGATCTTGGGGTGAGTATAATACCAAGCACATCTCCTGAGGCACACATCAATCAGATAACTGCTGCAGCATACGGGCGGCTGGCAAACCTAAGAATAGCGTTCCAATACCTCACTAAGGAATCGTTCAAGACTCTGTACACCATATACGTCAGGCCCATACTGGAGTATGCAGCACCAGTTTGGAACCCACACCTGGTCAAGCACGTCAGGAAATTAGAGAAAGTGCAGAGGTTTGCAACAAGACTAGTCCCAGAGCTAAGGGGATTGTCCTACGAAGAAAGGTTAAGGAAATCGGCCTGACGACACTAGAGGACAGGAGGGTTAGGGAGACATGATAACGACATATAAAATACTACGAGGAATAGATAAGGTGGACAGAGACAAGATGTTCCAGAGAAGGGAAACACAGAAACAAGGGGTCACAGTTGGAAGTTGAAGACTACTATGAGTCAAAGGGATGTTAGGAAGTATTTCTTCAGTCATAGAAAGTGACGTAGTGGAGGCAGGAACCATACATAGTTTTAAGACGAGGTTTGATAAAGCTCATGGAGCAGGGAGAGAGATGACCTAGTAGCAATCAGTGAAAAGGCGGGGCCAGGAGCTATGAATCGACCCCTGCAACCACAAATAGGTGAGTACAAATAGGTGAGTACACACACATGCACGCACACACACAAATCCGTTCACGCTGACTACAGTCACACACACACGGGATTCCTTGCCTTAACCATACACACAGTTGGTTATTCGATGCCACCTGACATCACCAGGAACTGCCTGACATCACCAGGAACTGCCTGACATCACCAGGAACTGCCTGACATCACCAGGAACTGCCTGACATCACCAGGAACTGCCTGACATCACCAGGAACTGCCTGACATCACCAGGAACCGCCTGACATCACCAGGAACTGCCTGACATCACCAGGAACTGCCTGACATCACCAGGAACTGCCTGACATCACCAGGAACTGCCTGACATCACCAGGAACTGCCTGACATCACCAGGAACTGCCTGACATCACCAGGAACTGCCTGACATCACCAGAAACTGCCTGACATCACCAGGAACTGCCTGACATCACCAGAAACTGCCTGACATCACCAGGAACTGCCTGACATCACTAGGAACTGCCTGACATCACCAGGAACTGCCTGACATCACCAGGAACTGCCTGACATCACCAGGAACTGCCTGACATCACCAGGAACTGCCTGACATCACCAGGAACTGCCTGACATCACCAGGAACTGCCTGACATCACCAGGAACTGCCTGACATCACCAGGAACTGCCTGACATCACCAGGAACTGCCTGACATCACCAGGAACTGCCTGACATCACCAGGAACTGCCTGAAATCAACGGAACTACTATTTATCACTTGGAGCTGCCTCACATCACCTGGACGTTCCTGACATCACCTGGAGCTGCCTAAGAAAACCTGGACTGCTTGATTTCACCTGGAGCTGTCTGACAACACCTAGAGCTGTCTGACAACACCTAGAGCTGTCTGACAACACCTGGAGCTGCCTGACAACATCTGGAGCTGCGTAACATCACCTGAATCTGCTTGACATCATCTGGACCTGCCTGACATCACCTGGAGCTAGTAAACATCACCTGGAGCTGCCTGACATCACCCGGACGTGGCTCATATCAGTTGGAGCTGCCTGACATCACCTGGACCTACCTGACATCACCTGAATATGCTAATAACACACCACCCATCACCATCTGACTTCTTTCAACACCTAACAGCGTCTACCACCATCTAGCAGCAACTACAACCCACTATTACCAGGTACAACTATTTACTACCAGCTGACAACATCTACCGCCTGACATCATCTATCATGACTTGACATCATCACTTAACACCATCTACTACCATCTGAGACACTACATACCAACATCTACCACCACGCCAAACAACCTGTCACAACCTGACAACCTCTGCCACCACCTGACAACCTCTGCCACCTCCTGACAACATTTACCACCGCCACCTGACATCCTCTGCCACTTGTCAACCTCTGCCACCACCTGCCAACAATCTCTACCTTATCTGACATCCTCTCCCACCACCTGACATTCTCTGCCAACACCGGACAACCTCTGCCACCACTGGACAACCTCTGTCACCACCTGACAACCTCTGCCACCACCTGAAATCCTCTGCCACCACCTGACATCCTCTGCCAACACCTGACAACCTCTGCAACCACCTGACATCCTCTGCCACCACCTGACAACCTCTGAAACCACCTGACATCTTCTGCCACCACCTGACAACCTCTGCCACCACCTGACATCCTCTGCCACCACCTGACAACCTCTGCCACCACCTGACAACCTCTGCCACCACCTGAGAACCATCACCGCAATTTTCCTCGAAAATCTACTGATATTTGTACGTGAGAAAGCCACTACTGCAAGACTGAGGGACTGACCACTTCAACACTACTACTACAAGACTGAGGGACTGACCACCTCAACACTACTACTGCAAGACTGAGGGACTGACCACTTCAACACTACTACTACAAGACTGAGGGACTGACCACCTCAACACTACTACTGCAAGACTGAGGGACTGACCACCTCAACACTACTACCACAAGACTGAGGGACTGACCACCTCAACACTAC
>WNWK01005142.1:97500-126158 GCA_009830355.1 Cherax destructor | reverse complement strand
GGAGTGGGGGTGATGCACTTGTCAGTGGTGATGGTTTAACACTGTGTGAGTGTGGATGATGCCTTGTCAGTGGTGGGGGTTGTATTAACACTGTGTGAGTGTGGATGATGCACTTGTCAGTTTTGATGATTGTATTAACACTGTGAGTGTAGGATGATGCACTTGTCAGTGGTGATGATTGTATTAACATTTGTGAGTGTAGGATGATGCACTTGCAGTGGTGATGATTGTATTAACACTGTGTGAGTGTAGGATGATGCATTTTGTCAGTGGTGATGATTGTATTAACACTGTGTGAGGAGGATGATGCACTTGTCGGGGGGGGATGATTGTATTAACACTGTGGAGTGAAGGATGATGCACTTGCCCCAGTGGTGATGATTGTATTAACACTGTGTGAGTGTAGGATGATCACTTGTCAGTGGTGATGATTGTATTAACACTGTGAGTGTAGGATGATACTTGCCCAGTGGGGATGGTTGTATTAACACTGTGTGAGTGTAGGATGATGCACTTGTCAGTGGTGATGGTTGTATTAACACTGTGTGAGTGTAGGATGATGCACTTGTCAGTGGTGATGATTGTATTAACACTGTGTGAGTGTAGGATGATGCACTTGTCAGTGGTGATGATTGTATTAACACTGTGAGTGTAGGATGATGCACTTGTCAGTGGTGATGATTGTATTAACACTGTGAGTGTAGGATGATGCACTTGTCAGTGGTGATGATTGTATTAACACTGTGAGTGTAGGATGATGCACTTGTCAGTGGTGATGGTTGTATTAACACTGTGTGAGTGTAGGA
Organism: Cherax destructor; assembly: GCA_009830355.1. Classification (NCBI taxonomy): domain Eukaryota; kingdom Metazoa; phylum Arthropoda; class Malacostraca; order Decapoda; family Parastacidae; genus Cherax; species Cherax destructor. The sequence goes on along the minus strand of WNWK01005142.1, from coordinate 125,352 downwards.
TGATGCACTTGTCAGTGGTGATGATTGTATTAACACTGTGAGTGTAGGATGATGGACTTGTCAGTGGTGATGATTGTATTAACACTGTGAGTGTAGGATGATGCACTTGTCAGTGGTGCAAAACGGACCGAAACGTCGTAGTGGGTTATGTGTGTATTGTTGCAGTGACGGTATTGTATCTTTCTGTTCTTCATGATGGACAGGGTTATACTAAACCCTGCCAGGTTGCATGACAGGGAGGGGGTGCATGACAGGGAGGGGGTGGAGAATAATATTAACCCATGTGTGGTACAACGAGGAACTGGAATGGCGCTATTAGTTAGTGTATAACAACATAAGAGAGAGGAATAGCTGGATTCATCTCTGTATCGTTCCACGATACAACATGTGTGTGGCTACATGATGTAGGGTGATTGTAGGGGATGTTATCACACCTGTGATGGGTACATGATGTAGGGTGATTGTAGGGGATGTTATCACACCTGTGATGGGTACATGATGTAGGGTGATTGTAGGGGATGTTATCACACCTGTGATGGGTACATGATGTAGGGTGATTGTAGGGGATGTTATCACACCTGTGATGGCTACATGATGTAGGGTGATTGTAGGGGATGTTATCACACCTGTGATGGCTACATGATGTAGGGTGATTGTAGGGGATGTTATCACACCTGTGATGGCTACATGATGTAGGGTGATTGTAGGGGATGTTATCACACCTGTGATGGGTACATGATGTAGGGTGATTGTAGGGGATGTTATCAAACCTGTGATGGCTACATGATGTAGGGTGATTGTAGGGGATGTTATCACACTTGTGATGGGTACATGATGTAGGGTGATTGTAGGGATGTTATCACACCTGTGATGGGTACATGATGTAGGGTGATTGTAGGGGATGTTATCACACCTGTGATGGCTACATGATGTAGGGTGATTGTAGGGGATGTTATCACACCTGTGATGGCTACATGATGTAGGGTGATTGTAGGGGATGTTATCACACCTGTGATGGCTACATGATGTAGGGTGATTGTAGGGGATGTTATCACACCTGTGATGGGTACATGATGTGGGTGATTGTAGGGGATGTTATCAAACCTGTGATGGCTACATGATGTAGGGTGATTTAGGGGATGTTATCACACTTGTGATGGGTACATGATGTAGGGTGATTGTAGGGATGTTATCACACCTGTGATGGGTACATGATGTAGGGTGATTGTAGGGGATGTTATCACACCTGTGATGGCTACATGATGTAGGGTGATTGTAGGGGATGTTATCACACTTGTGATGGCTACATGATGTAGGGTGATTGTAGGGGATGTTATCACACCTGTAATGGCTACATGATGTAGGGTGATTGTGTGTTGTGGGGTTCTTTTCATAGATTTGGTAATATTAACAGACGATGAGCTTGGGTTTTGGTAGCGTTTAATGAGGCGTTGGATATATGGGAGCTGAGAGCCTATGCCTGTGTCCGTCTCGTATGCCTACCCCAAGGGAACTGCTGGAGGGGCCGCACGGCACTGAGACATTCAAAAGGCAGGCCTATGATTGGCTGATGCCAGATCTCATGGGCAGAGGTTGGAAATCACGTGAACAGCCGTTATAAGTACAACCGTACAGCTCGGGCATGCTACGTATGGCGTCTCGACATACAACTATACAAACTAAGGGCAACAGGCAACAACTCTCAGCTGATTCTATACAATGTCAAAGTACACAACAGTTAACATTATACTTCACATGGATATTATCTTGACTGAACAATCTACATTACTATATGATGCATCTTGATACTTGGGAATTAATTAAATGAGCTCATTCAAGAAAATCATGATAAAAGGGATAAAAAAAAATTTAATTTGTTCGATCGAACTGTCTTCATGTGATCTACGAATTCTGAGGAAATAAATTACAAGAAGATAGTGATTAACAGACAAGGTAGATCTGGTGCACTCAAATCTATACTGTTAATTCTCAGAACTCGGAGAGAACGTGAACACACAAAAAAAAATTTGAGTGATACTAAGTAGATATTATAACACACAGTTAAACGCTTACTACATATTTATCTATACAGGTTAGTTACATTTAACCCCAACTCTGCTAGGGTGAGATTGATATAGGCTGTATAATTATCATCTCTGGAGTGGATCAAACTCTGTTACAATAGGTAACTCAACTTCTGATTGAGGAGGATCTACACTGGTATCTACAAATGATACTTGAGGATTAATTAACACTTGTCGTGTACGTAGGGAATAACGACATTCAGGTATAACTTCATCCCAGGTTACACTATTGGGATTGATGGTAGCTCTCAAAACATCAAGGACTTTCTTATTAGTTCTTTCTGCTAACCCATTACTGGCAGGATGGTGCGGAACAATGGTTGATTTTGTAATCTTGTAAAGTTTACACAAGTTTTCTAGGATCTCATTACAAAATTCACCTCCATTATCTGTTATGAGGGACTTAGGAGTGGTATGTCTGCAGATTATACGTTCCTTGAATTCTTTTGCTACTGTTTCGGCAGTCTTATCTGGGATAGGAACTAACTCACAATATCTGGTGAAATGATCGACCATCACACACAGATGTTTATTGCCTTGCGTTGTACATTGAAAATTAGTTAGCAGATCTATTGCAACTCTTTCCCATGGCTCACTAGAAGTAGGAAAGATCTGGATTGGATTAGGACTCGTGACATTACCTTTATGTTTCAAATAGACACTACATTTCTTAACATACTCAGTAATATCGGTAGACATACGAGGCCAAAAGTATTTCAATCTGGCTTGTTTCACAGAACGATCCATACCAGGATGTGCAACATCTGGTACATCGTGAACTAGCTGCAAGGCTACTTTCACTAGTGACTGTGGAATTACTAATTGGTATACTCTTCTACTAGGATTACCCAACTCGGTAGTGCAATACAGTAATTCTTGGTTCATGACAGTCACTAATGGGTGCTGGTTGCTTCACAGAGAGAATAAGATCTTCCTGGAGCAGGAATCGAACCACACCAGATCAAAAGGGGTCTTGTCTTTGAGCAGTCTTTACATCCTCAGCACTAAATGGAGGATCGGCAGTTACTACACTGATATGACGCGACAAAGCATCAGCAACTACATTGGATTTGCGTAACTGTATAATTGCCTTCAGTCTTAGTAAGGACTCGGCTAGCAAATGCAACTAATCTCTTAAACTGAGTTTTCTTTATTCACTAAGAACTGGGAACACTTTCCTACTGGAGGAATGAACGGCACGGTGGAGTGGAAGGACTCTCCCCGGGTGAAATAGATAGCTCAATAACACAAAGTATGAGCAAAGGAGAACGGCTCTCACTATCTCTCACTGCAGGTAATAATTACTCGACACACGACACTTTACTCTGCAAAGGGCTTACTGTCAACTGGGATAATATCACTACCTGGAACACAACACAACAGACACTCTAGTAAACACTAGCCACAGAAACGTCTTTCTGCAGGCGGCAAGTGACAACAAGAGATGGCATAACTCATTTCAAACAGTCTTTACTCAACAAAGCGTCCCCTGGAGAGGAACTACCACTTGATCAAGAGCCATCACAGGGATAGTACACTATCCTGTGTGCAATTATGACTGGATTCCAGACAGGAGTGACAGTTTTACTAGTTTCTTGACCGCTCGGCTACGTTAATACATAATGCACAAAGCTATCAGGACTGAATTTGAACTTCACATTCCGCAGAACTGTTATAACTCTCTGATACAAGCTGTGAGAACAAACACATTGCTCAAGAGCTAGATACTGTCTTTCAGTCGGTAAGGAACTATCAGGATCACGAAGGAAACTATATTGACACTGTAACTGGGTAGGTCTAGCAGTCGTTAAGGGACTATCATGAATTTCAGCAAGGGCATTTGGAACATTAGGGGACTGAATGCCGTCATTAGCTACACTACTGTAAGGTAAGTGAGGCATACTTGCAATGAAAATTGCACAAAGACTAATTCAGGTAAAAAAATGAGAATGGTAAAATATTCACAGTACACAATTAGTTAAAATGGAAAGTAAGAAGTCATTGAATTAGATGCAGAAAAGGGGTTAAAACAACTAATGTACACTGCATAAGAAATGACAACTCACTCACTGAATTTTGACTGTAAAAATTTAAGGAATTACTTTACAAATTGCAATAAAAGGCAATATGAATACTGTATGGATTAACTGCAAAGTGATCTCTCTCTACTGGAATTTAAAACAAAAGTACTAGATGAGAAATAATAAATCAATGCAAAGTGGAAATACAATAAAAAAAATTGTATTCAACTGGAAAAAATACTAGAAAACAAATTTTCTTAAGAGAAATGACACTAGAATTTAATATGCATTGCTGGCTGAAGAATTAACTATGATGCTGACAACTAGCATTGAATTATTAGTACTTTTCAGGATAACACTGAGTAAAATGGAATAAATACACAAAACTGTATGCAAAAATAACAAGAACAAGTAATCACTACTGGAGAATAATTTTAAAGTGTAATCAATGTATGGTATTGCATAAACAATTTACTGCATCAACTAAAAAAATCAATGTTGCACTGGGCACAAGGAGAATGAACACTTTAACTCTTAGTTCACTTACAGAAAACTAATGAAAATGAATATAATGAATATTACTTTACTTTACATATGAATATTAAGAGTGAATTTGTTCAAGGAATTATTGATAAGATCAACACAAAGACAATAATACACAAACTGAAATAAAGATGAAAAAAAAACTTACAGTTTTGCAGGAGAATACACAACACAACAAGATTCAGACAGTGAATGTGATAGTTTATGCAATAAGATCTTGCATTTAAAAGTATATATATATAGAGATAATTCTTGCTGCTTCAGACAAAATATATTCAATGAACAGATTCTGCAAAATTTAAAAAAAATGAGGCACAGGTTGACACAAAAATATAAACTTTCTGTTAAACTAAAACAGGTGAGATACTGGCACAAAAATTAATGGGACACACTGAATGGAACACAGGAAAATGAAATATGCAACTAGGAACACTGGGGCATAAACAATAAGGAACTATTCACAGACACTGCATAAAAACACAAGGGAATGCACTGGGAAAAAAAATGAAGGGACAGGGAATTAATGCACACTGCAATAATAACGAATAAATCAAATACTGCACTCAAGGACAAGAAAATTTATACACAAGTACTTACTGCATGTGTACGAGTTTACACAAGGAACATAGATAAAAATGAGACACGAAGCACATTGAATACTGAAAAAGTATTTGAAATAAATTTACACGAAACTGAAACACAAGTCTTTAAATGTCACTAAGAAAATTCACTGCTTAAATGTCTCACACACACGAATATCTATAATAGAATAGAGTCTAATGATGAATGAACGACGGGTGTAGGTGGAGAGAATATATTCCTGGTCGTTGACTGCTGAGTCTTGTAGAAATGCGCTTTCACCGAAGAACTCACACAGCAAGCTTTTACGTTGGCGCTCTGGGATGAAGGAAGACACTCTCGACTTGCTATGTGAGCCGAAACAATGCTGCTGGTACCCCAGATAGGGTAGAAAATACCACAAAGTATTGGCTGGTAGAGGTAGTGTGAGCAGGTGGTATCTTTGTTTACACCAGCGCGGGTGGTGAGTGGCGCGCGCGTGGATGACGTCACTGCTGCCTGACTCGCTGGCGGTGGGCGATGACGTCACGGGGTCCGGCCAGTACAAAAAATTCTCACGGCCTTGGGACAACTAACCCAGGTGGCTTTTTTCACACTAAGCCACAGGAATGGTGAATATCACTCTGACAAGCGTCTAACTTGTAGCACAGAGCGAGTGGAGACAATACTGCAAGGAACTGGCTTGCTGAAGAAACGACTGGCTTACTTGTATAACTGGCTTTCCTGAAGAAGCTGGCTTAGCTCTCTGGACTATGAACCTGAATTCTCTTACTTGCACACAGCAGTGAAGAATTGGGTGGATGGCAGGAGACACTGGATGACTGTAGGCTGGCTTAGGCTCTTCCCATAAACTGGCTTACTTGTTGGCTTAATTGCAAAACCCAGATCAACTCTTCGGAGGTTTACTTGCAATTAGAAGCCAGAAGACTGGAGACACTGCTTCAGAAGAGTCTTGGATGGGTGACGTCACGGGTGAGGGAAGGTGAGTCGCTGGTGACGGTTGATATTGACGCTGGAGGCACTGAACACCGGCTCTTCCTCTTCTTGTTAAATCTGCTCAGATTACACAAAATCTAGGCCCACAAGCTGTCACCATTTGTGTTGTGGGGTTCTTTTCATAGATTTGGTAATATTAACAGACGATGAGCTTGGGTTTTGGTAGCGTTTAATGAGGCGTTGGATATATGGGAGCTGAGAGCCTATGCCTGTGTCCGTCTCGTATGCCTACCCCAAGGGAACTGCTGGAGGGGCCGCACGGCACTGAGACATTCAAAAGGCAGGCCTATGATTGGCTGATGCCAGATCACATGGGCAGAGGTTGGAAATCACGTGAACAGCCGTTATAAGTACAACCGTACAATTGTAGGGGATGTTATCACACCTGTGATGGCTACATGATGTAGGGTGATTGTAGGGGATGTTATCACACCTGTAATGGCTACATGATGTAGGGTGATTGTAGGGGATGTTATCACACCTGTGATGGGTACATGATGTAGGGTGATTGTAGGGGATGTTATCACACCTGTGATGGGTGACAAGAAACATTTGCAGTGTTTCCTCACACACCAGACGAGAACAGAATACAGAATTATTACTGTGCACTGTATCTCACCCTCAGCTGTGGTAATACCATTTGCACCACATTATATTCTTCTCAGACTGTGCGATATTAAAGGACACTCCGAGGAATTAGACACGTCCTTATCTGAGGACGTTTCGTCAATCTGTCGACATTTCCAGGTGTCCTAACTTTGAGTTTATGGTACGTAGCCAAACCTGGCTACCTTACAACCATCGTTCTGTGGTAACAGCGAGAGGGACAATGAACGTCAGTATTACTACGGAAGCACTTCGTGTTCTTCAAGAGAGGTGTTATCTTGGAGAACACAGCAGCTGGAACCACTCGTAATATAGGTGGTTCAGGTGGGTAATGGACCGGCCCAGAGACCCTGGTCAGCTGAGAGGTCTGCTTGTTAGCCAGGTACAAACTAGTGCCAACTACCGGCAGACATTAAGTGTGGCACCACAGCCAGAGAATTTGGCCCTCGCTCTCGCCAGTGCCAAGGCTAACCCTCCCCCCCTGACCTTCCCCCCTTCCACCCCACCTCCCCCTCCACCCACTCTACGGGATACCCCTGCCCCTCTTACTTCTCTCTCTCTCTATCTCTCTCTCTCTCTCTCTCTCTCTCTCTCTCTCTCTCTCTCTCTCTCTCTCTCTCTCTCTCTCTCTCTCACTTGTAACAACTGTGAATCACATTATAATAACAGTGAAGCACACATGTAACACCTGGGAGGCATGCCTGTAACACCTGTGATGATCCCCACTTGTGATGAACCACACCTGTAACACCTGTGATGATGCACACCTGTAACATTTGTGATGAACTACACCTGTAACACCTGTGATGAAGCACACCTGTAACATTTGTGATGAACTACACCTGTAACACCTGTGATGAACTACACCTGTAGCACCTGTGATGAACCACACCTGTAACACCTGTGATGAAGCACACCTGTAACATTTGTGATGAACTACACCTGTAACACCTGTGATGAACTACACCTGTAACACCTGTGATGAACTACACCTGTAGCACCTGTGATGAACCACACCTGTAGCACCTGTGATGAACCACACCTGTAGCACCTGTGATGAACCACACCTGTAACACCTGTGATGAACTACACCTGTAACACCTGTGATGAACTACACCTGTAGCACCTGTGATGAACCACACCTGTAGCACCTGTGATGAACCACACCTGTAACACCTGTGATGAACTACACCTGTAACACCTGTGATGAACTACACCTGTAGCACCTGTGATGAACCACACCTGTAGCGCCTGTGATGAACCACACCTGTAGCACCTGTGATGAACCACACCTGTAACACCTGTGATGAAGCACACCTGTAACATTTGTGATGAACTACACCTGTAACACCTGTGATGAACTACACCTGTAGCACCTGTGATGAACCACACCTGTAACATTTGTGATTGTAGGAGTAGCTGTATTGTAGGGTTCACTGTATTGTAGGATTCACTGTATTTTAGGAGTCACTGTATTGTAGGATTCACTATATTCTAGAAGTCACTGTATTGTAGGGTTCACTGCATTGTAGAGTTCAGTGTTTTATAGGGTTCATTATATTGCAGTTTTCACTGTATTTTAGAGGGTCACTGTATTTCAGGAGGTTAATATTGTGGTTTCATCACTGCAACACAGTGATCACTGTATTTCAAAGATCACCGTGTTGCAGTGATCACTGTGTTGCAGTGATCACTGTGTTGCAGTGATCATTGTGTTGCCGTGATCACTGTGTTGCAGTGATCACTGTTGCAGTGATCACTGTATTTCAAAGATCACCGTGTTGCAGTGATCACTGTGTTGCAGTGATCACTGTGTTGCAGTGATCACTGTTGCAGTGATCACTGTGTTGCAGTGATCATTGTGTTGCCGTGATCACTGTGTTGCAGTGATCACTGTGTTGCAGTGATCACTGTGTTGCAGTGATCATTGTGTTGCAGTGATCACTGTGTTGCAGTGATGACTGTGTTGCAGTGATCAGTGTTGCAGTGATCACTGTGTTGCAGTGATCATTGTGTTGCCGTGATCACTGTGTTGCAGTGATCACTGTGTTGCAGTGATCACTGTATTTCAAAGATCACCGTGTTGCAGTGATCACTGTGTTGCAGTGATCACTGTTGCAGTGATCACTGTGTTGCCGTGATCACTGTGTTGCAGTGATCACTGTGTTGCAGTGATGACTGTGTTGCAGTGATCACTGTGTTGCAGTGATGACTGTGTTGCAGTGATCACTGTGTTGCAGTGATGACTGTGTTGCAGTGATCACTGTTGCAGTGATCACTGTGTTGCCGTGATCACTGTGTTGCAGTGATCACTGTGTTGCAGTGATGACTGTGTTGCAGTGATCACTGTGTTGCAGTGATCACTGTGTTGCAGTGATCACTGTGTTGCAGTGATCACTGTAGTTTAGTACTTTATTGGTGGATCACTGTTATTACTGTTGTTATTATTGTCTGTGTTGTGATCACTGTGTTGTGATCACTTGTTATCATTGCTGTGTTATAACCTAGGTTGTTTTTTGCCGGGGTGATGGTGTGTATTATATAATTAATCTTGGTTACTCTTACAGGGATCCCGCTGACAGGGGTGCGCTACCCTGCCATGCTTCCCAGCCAATACGGGTGAGTACCCCTGCATCTCTCTGTTATTCTGTCCTCTATTATATTGCCTCTACGGGCGTGACTCTCTCTCTCTCTCTCTCTCTCTCTCTCTCTCTCTCTCTCTCTCTCTCTGGATCACACCTGTGCACATATTGCTCATGAGGATGTAAACCCAGTGCTCAACACCTCTCAAGTCTTGATGGTTTTCTTTGCTTTATCCTGTTAAAATCTTCAGTTTTACACCAACAAGGAGTCGTTGGAAATTCATAGTTGCCCGCTGTTGGCAATGGTGAGCTTTGTGCAAAATTTTTAGAGGGCATTAAGTTGACTCAACGTGTCAGGTGAGCGTCAGCAAGTGTCAGAACTGACTAGAAAACCCACTTGACTGCAAGAACCTGCCAACTTCCTGGGGTGCCATACATTCACCCACAACTTATGTCCAATTCGTATGTGAGTAATGGAGCAACGGAGAAGCTGGACTCTTGTCCTTCATGATGCTACAGGTCGCACCTACATACCTTAACACACACAAAACAGAAAAAATAATAATATAGTAAATGCTTCAACATCAGAACAAGTGGAAGTAAGTAAATATAAGAAGCACTCTCACACAAGGGTGTGTCAACTTTGCCCACACCACCAGTAGCTGATCACTGACCAGAAGATACCAGTATCGAACACATTAAACTCTGCCCACATGCTCACCTGGCGCTCAGTCGTACATAGACCACAGCAACCAAACACAAATCGTAAACATATTAACTGAGCAAGTAAAGTTTTCCTGAATGGAAAATTAAACACGGAGTTGAAACGATCTCTGTATTTCGGATTTAGTCATAGATCATTTTCAGTATGGGTTGAATGGTCTCTTCATTGATTTCAAAATATACATATCCTCGTACTTAGAGTTTAATTTTGTGTCCATGTGGACTTACTTATTGATCCGGTGACCTCACAGGCCACTTGCAAAGGTCACCGGACCTAACTGTTTGTGACTTCTTTCTTTGGGGGTACGTGAAGAGCACAGTTACGTACCACCACTACCTGCAACCCTGGAGGAGGTAAAAATTTCGATCACTGAAGCAGTTCACATGATAACTCCAGATATGGTGCAGAGCGTCTGCACACAACTGGACTATCACATCAATGTTTGGCGAGCAACCAGAAGGGGCGCACATTGAGTGCCTTTAATGCTACACTATACCACATGACTCTGAATGAAATCCTGCATCTGAAGCTTCTAACTGTGAAAGATTATTACAATAAAGTTACATGTTATACCTGTTTGAAATCAGGGAGTGTTTTTGTGGACACCATGTATAAAAAGAGAGTAAATAATCATGAAATTACTTAAATATGCTCCAAAATACTATATATAACACCTAGTATTAACCTGTGGTTTGTTAAAATGAGCTCAGTGCTACTAGAAACATACTTCAGAGTCTTACCATTAAGAAGAGAAGACGCAGGTTAGACGGGGATATCTGTTGGATTTATATAAGCAAGGATACTCACTGAGTCTGTTAAAACCTTTAGAATTTCTCAAGAGCGAAATGAAATACTTTTTAAGAAACAGAAAACATCGATCTAAAATTAAAAGCAAGACAGAGTGCTCAGGAGAGAGTTATAGATAACAAGGAAACCAGAGTGCTCAGGAGAGAGCTATAGATAACAAGCAACTCAGAGTGCTCAGGAGAGAGTTATAGATAACAAGCAACTCAGAGTGCTCAGGAGACAATTATAGATAACAAGGAACCCAGAGTTCTCAGGAAACATTTATAGATAACAAGGAACCAGAGTGCTTTAGAAAGAAAACTCGACTAAATAAAAGCAACAGAGTGCTCAGGAGAGAGTATAGATAACAAGAAACCAGAGTGCTCAGGAGAGAGTTATAGATAACAAGCAATCAGAGTGCTCAGGAGAAGTTATAGAAACAAGAAACTCAGAGTGCTCAGGAGACAATTATAGATAACAAGGAACCCAGAGTTCTCAGGAAACATTTATAGATAACAAGGAACCCAGAGTGCTCAGGAGAGAGCTATAGATAACAAGCAACTCAGAGTGCTCAGGAGAGAGCTATAGATAACAAGAAACTCAGAGTGCTCAGGAGAGAGTTATAGATAACAAGCAATTCAGAGTGCTCAGGAGACAGCTATAGACAACAAGAAACTCAGAGTGCTCAGGAGAGAGTTATAGATAACAAGCAATTCAGAGTGCTCAGGAGACAGTTATAGATAACAAGCAACTCAGAGTGCTCAGGAGACAGCTATAGATAACAAGCAACTCAGAGTGCTCAGGAGAGAGCTATAGATAACAAGAAACTCAGAGTGCTCAGGAGAGAGTTATAGATAACAAGCAATTCAGAGTGCTCAGGAGACAGTTATAGATAACAAGCAACTCAGAGTGCTCAGGAGACAGCTATAGATAACAAGCAACTCAGAGTGCTCAGGAGACAGCTATAGATAACAAGCAACTCAGAGTGCTCAGGAGAGAGTTATAGATAACAAGCAACTCAGAGTGCTCAGGAGACAGCTATAGATAACAAGCAACTCAGAGTGCTCAGGAGACAGCTATAGATAACAAGCAACTCAGAGTGCTCAGGAGAGAGTTATAGATAACAAGCAACTCAGAGTGCTCAGGAGAAGTATAGATAACAAGCAACCAGAGTGCTCAGGAGAAGCTATAGATAACAAGCAACTCAGAGTGCTCAGGAGACAGCTATAGATAACAAGCAACTCAGAGTGCTCAGGAGACAGCTATAGATAACAAGCAACTCAGAGTGCTCAGGAGAGAGTTATAGATAACAAGCAACTCAGAGTGCTCAGGAGACAGCTATAGATAACAAGCAACTCAGTGCTCAGGGACATACTATATGATATTCAAGCAATCAGAGTGCTCAGGAGAATTATAGTAACAAGCAACACAGGCTCAGAGACAGTTATAGATACACAAGCGCCAGAGTGCTCAGGGAGACTATGATAGCAGCAACTCGAGTGCTCAGAGCACTATAGATACTAGCAGACTCAGTCTCAGGAGAGAGTCTATAGAAACAAGCAAAGACTCAGAGTGCTCAGAGACAGCAGAACAAGCAACCCAGACATACTTAGTTGCATGACTTAAGTCTTCAGAGCTGCACAGTACTGACTCTCATTCAGGAGCATCCAGTGCATGACTCAGTTATTCCAGGAGGCCGATGACACATTGTGTGACTAGTTTTGCAGATGTCATGCACGTGCTGTCCTCAGTCTTTCAGGAGCCATTCTCGAGGAGGCATGACCTGTCTCTCAGAGCAACAAGGAGACTCAGTCTTAAATGCAGAGACTGCAGCTCAGTCTTCAGGGAGCCATGACACAGTGCATGACTCAGTCTTCAGGGAGCCATGCCACAGTGCATGACTCAGTCTTCAGGGAGCCATGCCACAGTGCATGACTCAGTCTTCAGGGAGCCATGACACAGTGCATGACTCAGTCTTCAGGGAGTCATGACACAGTGCATGACTCAGTCTTCAGGGAGCCATGCCACAGTGCATGACTCAGTCTTCAGGGAGCCATGACACAGTGCATGACTCAGTCTTCAGGAGTCATGACACAGTGCATGACTCAGTCTTCAGGAGCCATGCACAGTGCATGACTCAGTCTTCAGGAGTCATGACACAGTGCACGACTCAGTCTTCAGGGAGTCATGACACAGTGCATGACTCAGTCTTCAGGGAGTCATGACACAGTGCATGACTCAGTCTTCAGGGAGTCATGACACAGTGCATGACTCAGTCTTCAGGGAGCCATGACACAGTGCATGACTCAGTCTTCAGGGAGTCATGACACAGTGCATGACTCAGTCTTCAGGGAGTCATGACACAGTGCGTGACTCAGTCTTCAGGGGTCATGCCACAGTGCATGACTCAGTCTTCAGGGAGTCATGCCACAGTGCATGACTCAGTCTTCAGGGAGTCATGGCACAGTGCATGACTCAGTCTTCAGGGAGTCATGACACAGTGCATGACTCAGTCTTCAGGGAGCCATGGCACAGTGCATGACTCAGTCTTCAGGGAGCCATGACACAGTGCATGACTTAGTCTTCAGGGAGTCATGACACAGTGCAGCTCAGTCTTCAGGAGTCATGACACAGTGCATGACTCAGTCTTCAGAGCATGACACAGTGCTGACTCAGTCTTCAGGGAGTCATGGCACAGTGCATGACTCAGTCTTCAGGGAGTCATGACACAGTGCATGACTCAGTCTTCAGGGAGTCATGACACAGTGCATGACTCAGTCTTCAGGGAGTCATGACACAGTGCATGACTCAGTCTTCAGGGAGTCATGACACAGTGCATGACTCAGTCTTCAGGGAGTCATGACACAGTACTCAGGTGACATTCTCATGTGACACTAAACTCTGCTCTCATATTTAACATAACCTTAACTGTAGTTGCCTTGACAGACGCTAATGACAACATGCCAGAGTGTCTGTATATTCTGCACATGTCCCCAGTCATATTTTTCATCCACTATAAGAAATATATATGCCACTGAGAGAGCGCAGATACGCGTATCGTCCCACAAGTTCTAAGAAGCGCCACTCTACGGGGGCGACAGTAAAGATATCTCAAAAATAAACTTGTAAATCAATTACCTGATATAAAATAGTTGGTGTTTGTAGCACCAGCAGAGGGGATACTGAGTCAGGATAATCCTGGCTTGGCATGGTCACCCCTGCTACACCAGGCTTAGTGAAGCTCCTCAGCCTCACTGGCTCTGACAACCCACTCACCTTCCCTCTCAGTCCTTCACAACCCACCCACCTTCCCTCTCAGTCCTTCACAACCCACCCACCTTCCCTCTCAGTCCTTCACAACCCACCCACCTTCCCTCTCAGGCCTTCACAACCCACCCACCTTCACTCTCAGGCCTTCACAACCCACCCACCTTCCCTCTCAGGCCTTCACAACCCACCCACCTTCCCTCTCAGGCCTTCACAACCCACCCACCTTCCTTCTCAGGCCTTCACAACCCTTCACAAGTTGATAATTTAGTAATAGTCAGATGGCAGGCACCTAAAGTCGGTGCCTGACCAGCCGGGCTGTGGTTCGTACGTTGGACTGCGTGCGGCCAGCAGTAACAGCCTGGTTGATCAGGCTCTGGTCTCAGACCGGGCCGCGGGGGCGTTGACTCCTGGAACTCTCTCCAGGTAAACTCCAGGAGTATGTATCGTCCCACATATGTTGTTGTTCTCGTCTGTTTGTGATTGCAGGTGTTGATTCCCAGCTCCTGGTCCCGCGTCTTAACTTGGCATTTGTCAGATTGACACTCTCGTAGCCTATTGGTACCTTCAGGGCCTATTAGAGAGGGGGAGGGTTCAGCTGGTACATTGGTCCGGGGCCCGGCTGTGAATCTCTGATGGGGTCCCATAGGCATAGACCTTATATTTTTATTTTTTTTCATTTGATTGTTCTGGTAATTTCAACTATATTAAATTTAATTAAAAAATAATTATGTAAAACTCACTTAGACTGGGGGCCTCAGCCTGGCCCCAGGGGCCCCAAAGCTGTCATGTTCCTCGCAAAATTTCTCTTGGAGGCCCCGCGTACCTGTTCTTAACACTTTGTATGGAGCTCTGCCTCCACACTTCCTCATCAAGATGGTCCCACTTCCCGACCATCCTCAGACTCAAGAAATACCTTTTGTTATTTCTGTTGTTCATCTGTGTCATTAACTTCCAAGTGTGTACATAAATACCTGTGGTTCGCCTTTCAAACAACCCCTCCCTCTCTGCCCTATCAATTCCCCTGAGTATTTTGCATGTTACTATGTCTTCCCTGGATCATCTGTGCTCCATTGTCGTTAAATTCACTTGTGTTAGACTCCAATGGAAATAAGTCACTCTGTCTGACGTTTTTGGGTTATCCTGGAGGGTTTTCTACACATATGCTGCTATGTATGATAATCTATGTAACTGTATTTGTGTATACCTGAATAAACTTACTTACTTACTCATGCCGCTTGGCTCACGAATAAGCCTCTTTGAATATTTCTATACTGTTCAAGTTTCTTAAGACGCTTTTTCAGGTGCGGGTTCCATACTAGTGCTGTATACTCCAAGATGGACCTCTCATATGTTGTATATAGAAGCCAGACTGGCTACTCTTACAGGAAGGAGGGATGGGGAGTTGTGTTAGTGATGTTTGGAAAGTCTTTGAGGGTTCCATCTGGGGAAGTTTCTTGAGGCAAGGTATCCCTGGTCTTTCGTCTGCTGCTGCTCTTCTTCATCAGTGACTAGCTTTCACACACTCTTAAACTGTTCTCTCTCTGTCAGGGTTCTGTCCCGACCTAGTATACGTGACTGTAGAGTCGTATGGTCGGTGGTCAGGTGCACTTTCTCTCCTGGGATCTTCTTCCGAGGTATGTGTCACCAGAAGGTTCACTGGATTGAGGCGATGGAAGAACCTCCCAGAAAATTGTGTGCGTCTGGTGACCAAAACACACACACACACACACTCAGTGAGATCAACTGGAAGGACATCACCTACTGGAGAGATCCAACACCAGCAACACCAGCAGCAGCAGCGGCGGGGGTGGTGGAGACTCGATCCTCCATGTGCTAGCAGCATGACGGATGCCTCGCCATTCACATATTAACAAAGCTTCAGAGTGGGCAAGGGAAAATCAATAGGCTGTTAATGGGTGACAAATGTTGGTAAAGCCAATAATAACTGGACACGAAGACCGTATAACTCCCCGTGATCACACGATAACTCCACAAGAACACACAGGGGACAAGCGAATGCACATGTTATGTTGTTAGAGGTAAAACGCGTACGATATAATAATATCAATTATCCGATCGTTCAGAGAACAAACAAAGGCGTAGAAAATATTGTTAGGACGTGAGAGAGACCACGACTGTAATGTTGCAACCAGAGACCACGACTGTAATGTTGCAGCCAGAGACCACGACTGTAATGTTGCAACCAGAGACCACGACTGTAATGTTGCAACCAGAGACCACGACTGTAATGTTGCAACCAGAGACCACGACTGTAATGTTGCAACCAGAGACCACGACTGTAATGTTGCAACCAGAGACCACGACTGTAATGTTGCATCCAGAGACCACGACTGTAATGTTGCAACCAGAGACCACGACTGTAATGTTGCAACCAGAGACCACGACTGTAATGTTGCAACCAGAGACCACGACTGTAATGTTGCAACCAGAGACCACGACTGTAATGTTGCAACCAGAGACCACGACTGTAATGTTGCAGCCAGAGACCACGACTGTAATGTTGCAACCAGAGACCACGACTGTAATGTTGCAGCCAGAGACCACGACTGTAATGTTGCAACCAGAGACCACGACTGTAATGTTGCAGCCAGAGACCACGACTGTAATGTTGCAACCAGAGACCACGACTGTAATGTTGCAGCCAGAGACCACGACTGTAATGTTGCAACCAAAGACCACGACTGTAATGTTGTAGCCAGAGACCACGACTGTAATGTTGCAACCAAAGACCACGACTGTAATGTTGCAACCAGAGACCACGACTGTAATGTTGCAACCAGAGACCACGACTGTAATGTTGCAACCAAAGACCACGACTGTAATGTTGCAACCAGAGACCACGACTGTAATGTTGCAACCAAAGACCACGACTGTAATGTTGCAACCAGAGACCACGACTGTAATGTTGCAACCAGAGACCACGACAGTAATGTTGCAACCAGAGACCACGACTGTAATGTTGCAGCCAGGGACCACAACTGTAATGTTGCAACCAGAGACCACGACAGTAATGTTGCAACCAGAGACCACGACAGTAATGTTGCAGCCAGAGACCACGACTGTAATGTTGCAACCAGAGACCACAACTGTAATGTTGCAGCCAGAGACCACGACTGTAATGTTGCAGCCAGAGACCACGACTGTAATGTTGCAACCAGAGACCACGACAGTAATGTTGCAGCCAGAGACCACGACTGTAATGTTGCAACCAGAGACCACGACAGTAATGTTGCAGCCAGAGACCACAACTGTAATGTTGCAGCCAGAGACCACGACTGTAATGTTGCAACCAGAGACCACGACAGTAATGTTGCAGCCAGAGACCACAACTGTAATGTTGCAGCCAGAGACCACGACTGTAATGTTGCAGCCAGAGACCACAACTGTAATGTTGCAGCTAGAGACCACAACTGTAATGTTGCAGCCAGAGACCACGACTAATGTTGCAACCAAAGACCACGACTGTAATGTTGCAGCCAGAGACCACGACTGTAATGTTGCAACCAGAGACCACGACTTTAATGTTGCAACCAGAGACCACGACTGTATTGTTGCAACCAGAGACCACGACTGTAATGTTGCAACCAGAGACCACGACTGTAATGTTGCAACCAGTGACCACGACTGTAATGTTGCAACCAGAGACCACGACTGTAATGTTGCAACCAGAGACCACGACTGTAATGTTGCAACCAGAGACCACGACTGTAATGTTGCAACCAGAGACCACGACTGTAATGTTGCAACCAGAGACCACGACTGTAATGTTGCAGCCAGAGATCACGTCTGTAATGTTGCAGCCAGAGATCACGACTGTAATGTTGCAGCCAGATATCACGACTGTAATGTTGCAGCCAGAGATCACGTCTGTAATATTGCAGCCAGAGATCACGACTGTAATGTTGCAGCCAGATATCACGACTGTAATGTTGCAGCCAGAGATCACGACTGTAATGTTGCAGCCAGAGACCATGACTGTAATGTTGCAGCCAGAGATCACGACTGTAATGTTACAGCCAGAGACCATGACTGTAATGTTGCAGCCAGAGATCACGACTGTAATGTTGCAGCCAGATTTCACGACTGTAATGTTGCAGCCAGAGATCACGACTGTAATGTTGCAGCCAGAGACCATGACTGTAATGTTGCAGCCAGAGATCACGACTGTAATGTTACAGCCAGAGACCATGACTGTAATGTTGCAGCCAGAGATCACGACTGTAATGTTGCAGCCAGAGACCATGACTGTAATGTTGCAGCCAGAGATCACGACTGTAATGTTGCAGCCAGAGACCATGACTGTAATGTTGCAGCCAGAGATCACGACTGTAATGTTGCAGCCAGAGATCACGACTGTAATGTTGCAATGTTGCTACTGTCTCTCTCCTCTAAAATGTTATAGTGTTGTTTCTGTCTCTAATCTAGAATGTAGTAGTAGCAGTGATGGTGGTAGTGGTGGTTGTAATAGTGGTAGTTGTGGTAGTAGTGGTAGTGGTGGTAGTTGTGGTAGTAGTGGTAGTGGTGGTAGTAGTGGTAGTAGGGGTAGTGGTAGTAGGGGTAGTGGTGGTAGTAGTGGTAGATGTGGAGTAGTGGTAGTAGTGAGTAGGTATAGTGGTAGTAGTGGTAGTAGTGGTAGTAGGGGTAGTGGTGGTAGTAGTGGTAGTAGGGGTAGTGGTGGTAGTAGTGGTAGTGGTGGTAGTAGTGGTAGTAGGGGTAGTGGTAGTAGGGGTAGTGGTGGTAGTAGTGGTAGATGTGGTAGTAGTGGTAGTAGTGGTAGTGGTGGTAGTGGTGTTAGTAGTGGTAGTGGTGGTAGTAGTGGTAGTATAACAGTCGTGAGTCGTGACAGGACACAGGTCTGAAGGATGAGTCTTGCTTCATCCTCCTGGTCATGGTGGACACACACCCCATACTCTCTCTCTCTCTCTCTCTCTCTCTCTCTCTCTCTCTCTCTCTCTCTCTCTCTCTCTCTCTCTCTCTCTCTCTCTCTCTCTTCTCTCTCTCTCTCTCTCTCTCTCTCTCTCTCTCTCTCTCTCTCTCTCTCTCTCTGATGTGTTATTATTCATCACAAAATAATCAGATGAGAGAGAAAAGATAAGTGATGTTCCAGTGATGTTCCAGTGATGTACCTGTGATGTACCTGTGATGTACCAGTGATGAACCTGTGATGCACCTGTGATGAACCTGTGATGTACCAGTAATGTACCAGTGATGTAACTGTTATGTACCTGTGATGTACCAATGATGTACCTGTGATGTGCAAGTGATGTACCAGTGATGTACCTGTGATGTATCAGTGATGTACCAGTGATGTATCAGTGATGTACCTGTGATGTACTAATGATGTACCTGTGATGAACCTGTGATGTACCAGTGATGTACCAGTGATGTACCTGTGATGTACCTGTAATGTACCAGTGATGTACCAGTGATGTATCAGTGATGTACCTGTGATGTACCAGTGATGTACCTGTGATGTACCTGTGATGTACCAATGATGTACCTGTGATGAACCTGTGATGTACCTTGATGACCTGTGATGTACGTGATCGTGGTAGTTCAGTGATGTACCAGTGATGTACCAGGTGTCAGTGATGTGATCCAGTGATGTACCAGGTGATGTACCGATGGTGATGTACCAGTGTACAGTGATGTACCTGTGATGTACCTGTGATGGTAGTACGTGCAGTGATGTACCTGTGATGTACCAATGATGTACCGTGTGTTAGTATGGTAACCTGTGAAGTGTACCAGTGATGTACCAGTGATGTACCTGTGATGTACCGTGTGGCAGTGTGTACCAGTGATGTAGTGTACTGGTGTAAAATTAGGTACCACTAGCTGTACTCAGTGATTGTACCTGCCTGATCTACCAATCATTGTCTCACTGCTATCCAGTATCCTGTACCTGTGACATTCACACAACTGTAACTGCTCAAACAGTTATACAACAATGATGTTCAGCAGTATACCAAATGTATGTACCAGGAGTATCACCAATACGTATGTACATGTGATTACAAGAACTCTTATGTCTTCCATGAACATTATCTACACACTGTTGACAGAGACATGGTGATCAGTAGAATTTCAACACTTGTCCTAACCTGGATGACTGATTCACTAGACTATGTATACCACAGTCTGACTGTACCTTATACCACTGTATTACCAGGTATAAGCATCTACACGTGATGTACCTGTGTTTGTACCTATATGTACATGCATTACGACTCAAGGACCAGGATGTTACCTATTACCATAACTGCTTACACTTACTTAGTATGATGTAACCATGTGTCAGTGACTGTACCTGATAAGATACCAGTGTATCGTCATTTATGAATGTATGTGTTGAACAGTACATGTCACATATAGCTAACTGTT
The DNA here is from genome assembly GCA_009830355.1 of Cherax destructor. Taxonomy (NCBI): domain Eukaryota; kingdom Metazoa; phylum Arthropoda; class Malacostraca; order Decapoda; family Parastacidae; genus Cherax; species Cherax destructor. The sequence continues at coordinate 104,756 of WNWK01005142.1, read as the reverse complement.
TCAAGAAGTCACAAGTATTATGCATGTACCATAAATGTACCTGCTAAGCAGTATACCAACAATGCTGTAGACAGTTATAACTGTATACTGCTTCAAGAAACAGTTATCACCAACAACTGCTATACTGCTTCAAGAAACAGTTATCACCAACTGAACTGTAGCAGTATAATACTGCATACTGTAAGAAACAGTTATCACCAACAACTGCTATACTGCTTCAAGAACAGTTATCACCAACAACTGCTATACTGCTTCAAGAAACAGTTATCACCAACAACTGCTATACTGCTTCAAGAAACAGTTATCACCAACAACTGCTATACTGCTTCAAGAAACAGTTATCACCAACAACTGCTATACTGCTTCAAGAAACAGTTATCACCAACAACTGCTATACTGCTTCAAGAAACAGTTATCACCAACAACTGCTATACTGCTTCAAGAAACAGTTATCACCAACAACTGCTATACTGCTTCAAGAAACAGTTATCACCAACAACTGCTATACTGCTTCAAGAAACAGTTATCACCAACAACTGCTATACTGCTTCAAGAACAGTTATCACCAACAACTGCTATACAGCTAAGAAACAGTTATCACCAACAACTGCTATACTGCTTCAAGAAACAGTTATCACCAACAACTGCTATACTGCTTCAAGAAACAGTTATCACCAACAACTGCTATACAGCTTAAAGAAACAGTTATCACCAACAACTGCTATACTGCTTCAAGAACAGTTATCACCAACAACTGCTATACTGCTTCAAGAAACAGTTATCACCAACAACTGCTATACTGCTTCAAGAAACAGTTATCACCAACAACTGCTATACTGCTTCAAGAAACAGTTATCACCAACAACTGCTATACTGCTTCAAGAAACAGTTATCACCAACAACTGCTACACTGCTTCAAGAAACAGTTATCACCAACAACTGCTACACTGCTTCAAGAAACAGTTATCACCAACAACTGCTACACTGCTTCAAGAAACAGTTATCACCAACAACTGCTATACTGCTTCAAGAAACAGTTATCACCAACAACTGCTATACTGCTTCAAGAAACAGTTATCACCAACAACTGCTACACTGCTTCAAGAAACAGTTATCACCAACAACTGCTACACTGCTTCAAGAAACAGTTATCACCAACAACTGCTACACTGCTTCAAGAAACAGTTATCACCAACAACTGCTACACTGCTTCAAGAAACAGTTATCACCAACAACTGCTACACTGCTTCAAGAAACAGTTATCACCAACAACTGCTACACTGCTTCAAGAAACAGTTATCACCAACAACTGCTATACTGCTTCAAGAAACAGTTATCACCAACAACTGCTATACTGCTTCAAGAAACAGTTATCACCAACAACTGCTACACTGCTTCAAGAAACAGTTATCACCAACAACTGCTACACTGCTTCAAGAAACAGTTATCACCAACAACTGCTACACTGCTTCAAGAAACAGTTATCACCAACAACTGCTACACTGCTTCAAGAAACAGTTATCACCAACAACTGCTACACTGCTTCAAGAAACAGTTATCACCAACAACTGCTATACTGCTTCAAGAAACAGTTTCGTGGGTAAACAAGTTTGATCTAATATGTCTTCTTCAATGGAAATAAATGGTATAAAATACCGACACAATGGAAAAATAAACACATAAGCAGTATAATGTGATCCTTTATTGACAACGTTTCGCCACGCAGTGGGCTTTATCGAGTCACAGACAGATCTACCTGGAAAATGAGCAACATGGAGATATATATAGGGTACAGTCAGGTGGAGAATGCTGGATCAGGTGGAGAAAGCTGCATGTGAGTCTTAAAAGTAGTGTGATAGTTAAAAACATAGTGTGACTTAAAGGACCTGCAGTGTACCATTCTTGAGTTCTAGGTGGGATAGCGTTGAAGAAGTTTCTTGGCAATAGGTTCAGCTATGTTGTAGAAGCCGTTGTTCTGGTTGAAGTTGTTGGATATACAGATGAGTGATGATTCTAGGATTCTTCGGTATTGCGTGTTGTCTTCTCTGGCGATGAGTCTTGCGTTTCTGTGTTAGAGAGCACAAACAGTGTTTATTGTTGGGTTTATCATACCACGGAGAACCAACAGAAGCTTCTGTTGCCCAACAATAAACACTGTTTGTGCTCTCTAACACAGAAACGCAAGACTCATCGCCAGAGAAGACAACACGCAATACCGAAGAATCCTAGATCATCACTCATCTGTATATCCAACAACTTCAACCAGAACAACGGCTTCTACAACATAGCTGAACCTATTGCCAAGACTTTTCAACGCTATCCCACCTAGAACTCAAGAATGGTACACTGCAGGTCCTTTAAGTCACACTATGTTTTAACTATCACACTACTTAAGACTCACATGCAGCTTTCCACCTGATCCAGCATTCTCCACCTGACTGTACCCTATATATCTCCATGTTGCTCATTTTCCAGGTAGATCTGTCTGTGACTCGATAAAGCCCACTGCGTGGGCGAAACGTTGTCAATAAAGGATCACATTATACTGCTTATGTGTTTATTTTTCCAGTGTCTTCTTCAAGCAGAGCAAAACTATCACTAGTTTGTGTTTATCACGGAGATCTGTGAGTCTTTATGCGTCCATGTTGAATTTATTGAGGATGGGAGCTATTAGTGAGGAAAACTGTGGATGTTGTGAGGTGAGGCAGTGTGTAGGAGGCGGCCTTGACACACTGCCAAAGACACTACCGAGTGCCACCACAGATCCATCTTGTGCCTTCCTCTTCGACTTAGTTATTATCACCATCTCTCTGTATCATACTGTTTCAGTTGTCTCGCAACTCATGTATGTTGTGATTTTCACTTTAATCCTCATTTTAGGGATTCAAAGTAATTTTGTGAAGAAGTTACATAAGATCATAAGAAAGAAGGAACACTGCAGCAGGCCTACTAGCCCATGCAAGGCAGGTCCAAGTCTCCCACCGGCTTAAGCCAGTGATCTTACCTACTCAGGTTAGGTCACATCCACTTAAGGAAGGAGCACGGCATCAAACCTACTAGCACAAGCTAGTTAGGTCCAACTAACACCCACCCACACCCACTCGTGTATTTATCCAACCTATTTTTAAAACTACACAACGTTTTAGCTTCTATGACGATACAGTTAGATTATTATTATTATTATTATTATTATTATTATTATTATTATTATTATTATTATTATTATTATTATTATTGTTAGTAGTAGTACTATATTTATTGAGAAGCTCTAAACCCGTAAATTGGCCGGGGTCTGTGGCATGAGAGTTAATCAGATTAGGTCTGAGGAAGGAGAGCATAGCTCGGACTCCTTGGTTCAAGATCCCCTGACCCCACCCCCTCATTCTCCTTGAAGGGATGACTGAGTCAGAGTATATTGGAATATACACTCTGTTGAACTTTAAAGGTCATATATACACGAGGCCTGGTGTCAGACCGGGCCGCGGGGGCGCTCACCCCCGAAACCCTCTCCAGGTATACCAAAATTCAAAGTTAGGCTGCTCGTGAAGCAGAGTCTTACTTTGATTACTTAGACTTAAGTTATCTGTTGTGATAACCTGATAACTTAGCAAGAATCACCTTTGCTACATAACAGATAATAAAATAACAGAAGCAATGCGGTAACTGGTAACTCCCGGACCAGGCAGCCAGGAGGTCTGGTTGGTCAGGCCATCTATCAACCAGCAGGCCTGTTGGTTGATGCTCTATCAACCAGACCATCAACCAGCAGTCCTGTTGGTTGATGCTCTATCAGCCAGACCATCAACCAGCAGACCTGTTGGTTGATGCTCTGATCAACCAGACCATCAACCAGCAGACCTGTTGGTTGATGCTCTGATCAACGCGGATCTAAAGAATAAATGATCAGTCGTTAAAGTTGTTGATCTCTCAACACCGAACTGAAGCCAAAACGTTTTTGTTTTCCTCATATCTGACACAGACGAGGACATACCTGACATAGACGAGGACATACCTGACATAGACGAGGACATACCTGACATAGACGAGGACATACCTGACATAGACGAGGACATACCTGACATAGACGAGGACATACCTGACATAGACGAGGACATACCTGACATAGACGAGGACATACCTGACATAGACGAGGACATACCTGACATAGACGAGGACATATCTGACACAGACGAGGACACACCTGACACAGCCGAGGACATACCTGACACAGACGAGGACATACCTGACACAGACGAGGACATACCTGACATAGACGAGGACATACCTGACACAGACGAGGACATACCTGACATAGACGAGGACATACCTGACACAGACGAGGACATATCTGACACAGACGAGGACATACCTGACATAGACGAGGACATACCTGACATAGACGAGGACATACCTGACATAGACGTGGACATAGACGAGGACATACCTGACACAGACGAGGACATACCTGACATAGACGAGGACATAGACGAGGACATACCTGACACAGACGAGGACATACCTGACACAGACGAGGTCATACCTGACACAGACGAGGACATACCTGACACAGACGGGTATATATCATACATACGTATTATTGCTGGTGCCTATACCAAACAAAAGAAGGCAGCCCAAATAACGGTACTCATGAGTACTTGTACTCAGCAAGAAATAGGTGTTTTCAAGACGATATTGGACCACTAAAAGCAACAAGTGTCAAGTCAGACGGCTGTGTGAACCTGTTGCCAGAAGCTGAAACAAACAGTCTGACTGAACAGGCACTCAACAAGAAGTTGAGCTGTGAGGATGGTTCCCAGGCAAGACTGTCAGGATGATGTACACTGTGAGGAGGGTTCCCAGGCAACACTGTCAGGATGATGTACACTGTGAGGATGGTTCCCAGGCAACACTGTCAGGATGATGTACACTGTGAGGATGGTTCCCAGTCAAGACTGTCAGGATGATGTACACTGTGAGGATGGTTCCCAGGCAACACTGTCAGGATGATGTACACTGTGAGGATGGTTCCCAGTCAAGACTGTCAGGATGATGTACACTGTGAGGATGGTTCCCAGGCAACACTGTCAGGATGATGTATACTGTCATGATGGTTCCCAGGCAACACTGTCAGGATGATGTACACTGTGAGGATGGTTCCCAGGCAACACTGTCAGGATGATGTACACTGTGAGGATGGTTCCCAGGCAACACTGTCATGATGATGTATACTGTGAGGATGGTTCCCAGGCAAGACTGTCATGATGATGTACACTGTGAGGATGGTTCCCAGGCAAGACTGTCAGGATGTACACTGTCATGATGTACACTGTCATGATGATGTATGCTGTCATGATGTACACTGTCAGAGGCTAATTTGCTGAGAACAGAGAACAACTTAATTACTGTGATGCAAATGATTTACAAAACTGACAGTGACTTCTCCAGTCCAATACTGACAGTGACTTCTCCAGTCCAATACTGACAGTGACTTCTTCTGTCCAATACTGACAGTGACTTCTCCAGTCCAATACTGACAGTGACTTCTCCAGTCCAATACTGACAGTGACTTCTCCAGTCCAATACTGACAATGACTTCTCCAGTCCAATACTGACAGTGACTTCTTCTGTCCAATACTGACAGTGACTTCTTCTGTCAAATACTGACAGTGATTTCTCCAGTTTAATACTGACAGTGACTTCTTCAGTCCAATACTGACAGTTTCTTCTTCTGTCCAATACTGACAGTGACTTCTCCAGTCCAATACTGACAGTGACTTCTTCTGTCCAATACTGACAGTGACTTCTTCTGTCCAATACTGACAGTGACTTCTTCTGTCCAATACTGACAGTGACTTCTTCTGTCCAATACTGACAGTGACTTCTTTTGTCCAATACTGACAGTGACTTCTTCTGTCCAATACTGACAGTGACTTCTTCTGTCCAATACTGACAGTGACTTCTTCTGTCCAATACTGACAGTGACTTCTTCTGTCCAATACTGACAGTGACTTCTGTCCAATACTGACAGTGACTTCTTCTGTCCAATACTGACAGTGACTTCTGTCCAATACTGACAGTGACTTCTCCAGTCCAATACTGACAGTGACTTCTCCAGTCAAGTACCATTTAGCTTTACCTTCAAGTACCATTTAGCTTTACCGTCAAGTACCATTTAGCTTTACCTTCAAGTACCATTTAGCTTTACCTTCAAGTACCATTTAGCAATTTACAAAGGATTTTTGGAAGAGGATTTCCCATTGCCATACCACATTTTTTGTGTGTAAAACTCGCCATACTTAATACTAAAAAATATAGATATAAACCAGTTCCTAATTTAGTTAAATAGTCTAAGTCCATCCATAAAATTTTCTAAGTTTCAACAAAATAACTCACTCACCATTTTTAGATGAACCAAGAATTTAAATTCAAAGCACAGAAAAAAATCAACAAATATCAGTTCTCGTGTACACTATTATTCATCAGATCACGACAGAGTTTAATGTTCTGTGTTCTCCTCCATGTTATTAAGAACTGAGCATTTGCAGCCCAAAGTTCATCGATACGAAAATACAGAACACTTATGAAATAGCATGTGATCCAAAATATGCAAGCAACTTTATTGACAAAACTTAAAAAAAAAAACTAGAACCACACTTTACAAAACTAAAAATGGCAGGGAACCAAGAATATGTTGGTTCTGCAACTGTGAAAACTTCCCCGGTATATCTTCTCTGCCTAAGAACTTTTTATACCATAACAACAATTTGATTAAGAATTTCACCCAAAATACTGACGACTTTACAAGATTCCTTGTACAGGATATAATTACATTTACTTTGTCTCAACTGGAAAGAATCACATAAGTGAACAAGAGTCTAACACACACAACATAAGTGAACAAGAGTCTAACATACACACAACATAAGTGAACAAGAGTCTAAACACACACAACATAAGTGAACAAGAGTGTAATATACACACAACATAAGTGAACAAGAGTCTAACATACACACAACATAAGTGAACAAGAGTCTAACACACACACAACATAAGTGAACAAGAGTGTAATATACACACAACATAAGTGAACAAGAGTCTAACATACACACAACATAAGTGAACAAGAGTCTAACACACACAACATAAGTGAACAAGAGTCTAACACACACAACATAAGTGAACAAGAGTCTAACATACACACAACATAAGTGAACAAGATTCTAACATACACACAACATAAGTGAACAAGAGTCTAA
>WNWK01005142.1:70000-92500 GCA_009830355.1 Cherax destructor | reverse complement strand
GGCAGGAGCATGTCATAGTGGTTCAGTATCTGTAAGAGGCAGGAGCATGTCATAGTGGTTCAGTATCTGTAAGAGGCAGGAGCATGTCATAGTGGTTCAGTATCTGTAAGAGGCAGGAGCATGTCATAGTGGTTCAGTATCTGTAAGAGGCAGGAGCATGTCATAGTGGTTCAGTATCTGTAAGAGGCAGGAGCATGTCATAGTGGTTCAGTATCTGTAAGAGGCAGGAGCATGTCATAGTGGTTCAGTATCTGTAAGAGGCAGGAGCATGTCATAGTGGTTCAGTATCTGTAAGAGGCAGGAGCATGTCATAGTGGTTCAGTATCTGTAAGAGGCAGGAGCATGTCATAGTGGTTCAGTATCTGTAAGAGGCAGGAGCATGTCATAGTGGTTCAGTATCTGTAAGAGGCAGGAGCATGTCATAGTGGTTCAGTATCTGTAAGAGGCAGGAGCATGTCATAGTGGTTCAGTATCTGTAAGAGGCAGGAGCATGTCATAGTGGTTCAGTATCTGTAAGAGGCAGGAGCATGTCATAGTGGTTCAGTATCTGTAAGAGGCAGGAGCATGTCATAGTGGTTCAGTATCTGTAAGAGGCAGGAGCATGTCATAGTGGTTCAGTATCTGTAAGAGGCAGGAGCATGTCATAGTGGTTCAGTATCTGTAAGAGGCAGGAGCATGTCATAGTGGTTCAGTATCTGTAAGAGGCAGGAGCATGTCATAGTGGTTCAGTATCTGTAAGAGGCAGGAGCATGTCATAGTGGTTCAGTATCTGTAAGAGGCAGGAGCATGTCATAGTGGTTCAGTATCTGTAAGAGGCAGGAGCATGTCATAGTGGTTCAGTATCTGTAAGAGGCAGGAGCATGTCATAGTGGTTCAGTATCTGTAAGAGGCAGGAGCATGTCATAGTGGTTCAGTATCTGTAAGAGGCAGGAGCATGTCATAGTGGTTCAGTATCTGTAAGAGGCGGGAGCATGTCATAGTGGTTCAGTATCTGTAAGAGGCAGGAGCATGTCATAGTGGTTCAGTATCTGTAAGAGGCAGGAGCATGTCATAGTGGTTCAGTATCTGTAAGAGGCAGGAGCATGTCATAGTGGTTCAGTATCTGTAAGAGGCAGGAGCATGTCATAGTGGTTCAGTATCTGTAAGAGGCAGGAGCATGTCATAGTGGTTCAGTATCTGTAAGAGGCAGGAGCATGTCATAGTGGTTCAGTATCTGTAAGAGGCAGGAGCATGTCATAGTGGTTCAGTATCTGTAAGAGGCAGGAGCATGTCATAGTGGTTCAGTATCTGTAAGAGGCAGGAGCATGTCATAGTGGTTCAGTATCTGTAAGAGGCAGGAGCATGTCATAGTGGTTCAGTATCTGTAAGAGGCAGGAGCATGTCATAGTGGTTCAGTATCTGTAAGAGGCAGGAGCATGTCATAGTGGTTCAGTATCTGTAAGAGGCAGGAGCATGTCATAGTGGTTCAGTATCTGTAAGAGGCAGGAGCATGTCATAGTGGTTCAGTATCTGTAAGAGGCAGGAGCATGTCATGGTGGTTCAGTATCTGTAAGAGGCAGGAGCATGTCATAGTGGTTCAGTATCTGTAAGAGGCAGGAGCATGTCATGGTGGTTCAGTATCTGTAAGAGGCAGGAGCATGTCATAGTGGTTCAGTATCTGTAAGAGGCAGGAGCATGTCATGGTGGTTCAGTATCTGTAAGAGGCAGGAGCATGTCATAGTGGTTCAGTATCTGTAAGAGGCAGGAGCATGTCATGGTGGTTCAGTATCTGTAAGAGGCAGGAGCATGTCATAGTGGTTCAGTATCTGTAAGAGGCAGGAGCATGTCATGGTGGTTCAGTATCTGTAAGAGGCAGGAGCATGTCATAGTGGTTCAGTATCTGTAAGAGGCAGGAGCATGTCATGGTGGTTCAGTATCTGTAAGAGGCAGGAGCATGTCATAGTGGTTCAGTATCTGTAAGAGGCAGGAGCATGTCATGGTGGTTCAGTATTTGTAAGAGGCAGGAGCATGTCATAGTGGTTCAGTATCTGTAAGAGGCAGGAGCATGTCATGGTGGTTCAGTATCTGTAAGAGGCAGGAGCATGTCATGGTGGTTCAGTATCTGTAAGAGGCAGGAGCATGTCATGGTGGTTCAGTATCTGTAAGAGGCAGGAGCATGTCATGGTGGTTCAGTATCTGTAAGAGGCAGGAGCATGTCATGGTGGTTCAGTATCTGTAAGAGGCAGGAGCATGTCATGGTGGTTCAGTATCTGTAAGAGGCAGGAGCATGTCATGGTGGTTCAGTATCTGTAAGAGGCAGGAGCATGTCATGGTGGTTCAGTATCTGTAAGAGGCAGGAGCATGTCATAGTGGTTCAGTATCTGTAAGAGACAGGAGCATGTCATAGTGGTTCAGTATCTGTAAGAGGCAGGAGCATGTCATAGTGGTTCAGTATCTGTAAGAGGCAGGAGCATGTCATAGTGGTTCAGTATCTGTAAGAGGCAGGAGCGACCTCCTCAAAGCTCAAGCTTCTCTGGGTTGTCAAGTCAAATAATGGGTAATCTTGCTTCTTAGATTTTTTTTTCAACTATTTTTTTTCAGTGTGGAGAGTTAGTGCTTTCACTCTGTAATTCCTTGCTGGCACCTTTGTGGAGTGCAACTATATCCGTTGTTTTAAATGACTGCGGTTTCTTGTAGAAGTTTCTTGTAGAAGAGTGAATGGGCATGTTATCTGGGGCAGAGTGAATGGGCATGTTATCTGGTGCAGAGTGAATGGGCATGTTATCTGGGGCAGAGTGAATGGGCATGTTATCTGGTGCAGAGTGAATGGGCATGTTATCTGGTGCAGAGTGAATGGGCATGTTATCTGGGGCAGAGTGAATGGGCATGTTATCTGGGGCAGAGTGAATGGGCATGTTATGTGGGGCATAGTGAATGGGCATGTTATCTGGTGCAGAGTGAATGGGCATGTTATCTGGGGCAGAGTGAATGGGCATGTTATCTGGGGCAGAGTGAATGGGCATGTTATCTGGGGCAGAGTGAATGGGCATGTTATCTGGTGCAGAGTGAATGGGCATGTTATCTGGTGCAGAGTGAATGGGCATGTTATCTGGGGCAGAGTGAATGGGCATGTTATCTGGGGCAGAGTGAATGGGCATGTTATGTGGGGCATAGTGAATGGGCATGTTATCTGGTGCAGAGTGAATGGGCATGTTATCTGGGGCAGAGTGAATGGGCATGTTATCTGGGACAGAGTGAATGGGCATGTTATCTGGGGCAGAGTGAATGGGCATGTTATCTGGTGCAGAGTGAATGGGCATGTTATCTGGTGCAGAGTGAATGGGCATGTTATCTGGGGCAGAGTGAATGGGCATGTTATCTGGGGCAGAGTGAATGGGCATGTTATCTGGTGCAGAGTGAATGGGCATGTTATCTGGGGCAGAGTGAATGGGCATGTTATCTGGGGCAGAGTGAATGGGCATGTTATCTGGTGCAGAGTGAATGGGCATGTTATCTGGGGCAGAGTGAATGGGCATGTTATCTGGGGCAGAGTGAATGGGCATGTTATGTGGGGCATAGTGAATGGGCATGTTATCAATAGCTTTTTCAAAGTTCAGTGAAATAAGAAAGTTCAGAAATTTTGAACAAGGCTTCGAGTGTCGCTTATGAAGAAGTCGCTTAGATTGTCGACCATTAGTCTGATATTTTGAATTTCTTTCAATTTCATTAATGGCTTTTAGCTCCTTCTCTCTCTCTCTCTCTCTCTCTCTCTCTCTCTCTCTCTCTCTTCTAGAGGAACTGTGATTCTTCTTCGCCTGTAGAGGGAGCACCCTAGAGGAACTGTGATTCTTCTTCGCCTGTAGAGGGAGCATCTCCTAGTTTACATCATCACTTCTTTTTTCTTTATGGAATGTGCCTTGAACATAGTCCTAGTGCGATAGTAGCTGGTTCGGAACCATGTTATTTAAGATATCTTCCCAGCATGTTTCCTTAATGACACGATTTATTTGATTCCAGTCGATGTTGTTGTTGTTAAAGTTGAATTTGGTCAAAACTCTCTCGTAACTGTTTGCATTTTTACTGGTCAGGACCCGTGCGCTTCTAAGTCTGAACTTCGAAGAGGATATTTCCTTAATTAACTGTCTTCTATACTGTTATATTATTATTATTTGTGAAAATAAGTTATATTGTATTTTCCAGTCTTGGTGGCTCCACTATTTGCTGGCGTATGGAGAATTTATTACTAAGGTTCAGTAGCTCATTTGTATGAGAATATTCGTCTGAACTGACTTCTGGAATTATTTCTGATATTTCTTTATTTGCTGTGTTCTTCCATTTTAAATGTCTTAAGCTGGGGATGAAAGATTCCAAGAGAGTATTGCATTATATCAATGATTGTTCCTTGAACTGCTAGGAAGTTGTATCTGGTGGCTTATATACAACCACAATTACTAGATTTTCATTCTCAATCTTTACTGCCAACCTCGCATTCCCTTGTTGCCTGTTTTTTACAAGCGCACCTAAATAATTTGTACCATAATATCCATATTTCGTGTTGAAAGAGGTGTTTTGTGTGGGTCTCTGCGAGAGCTGCTAACATAGCATTTGACTCCGTGAGGAGTCCACTGATGAAAGGTATTTTGTTGTTGATGGATGGTTTAAGGTCCTGTATTTAAAAAAAAAAAGATATGTTGCTTGCTTGTTGGGGGATTTTATTATTGGCATTTGTATCTGTGGTTGTGGAGTGAGGGTCGCTCACTCTGCCTCCAATCCGACAAGGTTCTGAGGTGGTGTAATATTTTATAATTTCTTGCCATTTTTTGCTGCTTCCTAGTATTAAAAAATTTCTTGCTACTGGATGGCTGTATCTATAATGGTTAGTTTCCCAAGGTTTATGTGAAACTAACCTTTGTTGTAACATTGTCATACACACAGGGTGAAGAAGTTGACGGGAGGAACAACGACACACTCCTTTGGTCAGGTCACGGCATTTTTTGGATGGTCAGAATTGCACGGCCCATTCGTTATTAGAGACATTCATTGTCTACAGACACCCAAGGCAAAGAATTTGCACAGTTATGCTTTCTGTTGGCCAGGATTTGTGGTTGATGGGTTTCCAACTGATGCAGTTTTTAGTTCTGCACGAGCACCATCTTCAGCAACCGTACCAGAACCAGCAGCAGCACCAGCTGTTTCTATAAATGTACCAACATTATTTTTAGAACCATCACTCGAGCCAGCAACACAACCACCCGAGACATTGTTTTGTCTTTCTAGATCTGTACCAGAACCACCATCACCAGCTGATACGCTGTCTCGCGTGTCTAGATCTGTACCAGAACCACCATCACCAGCTGATACACTGTCTCGCGTGTCTAGATCTGCACAAGCACCATCTTCGAACACGGCACCAGCTCCAGCAACACCACCAGCTCCAGCAACACCACCAGCTCCAGCAACACCACCAGCTGAAACACAGTTTTGCATTGCTGAATCTGCCCTGCTGGCTGTGATTTGCACCTGTGTTTTTTTCCCTTTGTGTTACTGTGCATCTGTATCCCTGGCACACCAGTGCTATGTTGCATATATGTTTCTTGTCTACCTCTTATGTTTTGTACTAGTGTTTCTGACCCTCCATATCTTGATTTACCTCTGTACGTCGTCTAGTACTTCTCTTATTTCTTCACTTTCCCAACACTTTTATAGAATATTTTATGTTACTGTCATGTACTGCGTCAGTAACACTACCACCATATTCTTTACTGATTCCTCACATTCCTTATTGACCTCTCGCATTCATCACAGATATCTAATAAATAAAAATGATTAAAATATATGTAAAGAACACAAACTAACATTTATAACAAACATGAAGTTAGGTACTCACACTTTATGCAAACAGCCGAAGAGATGTAATGAAGGTGCCCAGTTGTTCTAAGAGTGTCCAGGGAGCCAAAGATGAACACTCACCGGGATGCTGATGTCAACACTGTGAAATCCTGGGAAGTAAAGTTAAGGTTCCTGGGGTGAGTGATCCCCACACAGGTGTGTGAGCTGGTTCAGGTGTGGCAAGGCAGGTACTACACAACTACGATCTTTCCATGTGTCTTGTGGTGGGCGTAGTTACTTAAGGTACTCATCCTGTATCATGCTAGTGCTGGTACTGAACATGTATCATGATGGTACTCACCATGTATCATGATGGTACTCAACATGTACCATGATGGTACTCACCATGTATCATGATGGTACTCACCATGTATCATGATGGTACTCACCATGTATCATGATGGTACTCACCATGTATCATGATGGTACTCACCATGTATCATGATGGTACTCAACATGTATCATGATGGTACTCACCATGTATCATGATGGTACTCACCATGTATCATGATGGTACTCACCATGTATCATGATGGTACTCACCATGTATCATGATGGTACTCACCATGTATCATGATGGTATTCACTACATATCCCAGCTCCAGGACATAAACAGATTAGCAACATTGAACTTCACCTCAACATTCTTTAGAAATGTTACAATATTATGTTGGTTATTAAATACGAGGGGGATTCAGCAGTATATTTAAGTACTCCTTCCAACACATTTACACGATCTACCCACACGATCTACAGACATGATCTACCCACACGATCTACCCACATGATCTACCCACACCCACCTCATTCAGCTGTGCGAGATCACTGCCACTTTCAGAACCTTGTTCGTAATTCCGAGGATTTCATAGTTTCGACATCAACATCAAAATGAGTGATCCTCGTCATCTTAGACTCTATGATTATTAGTGATTGTGTTCTATAACTTCCGGCTCTTGACTCACATGACTCAACAACATGCTCACTGGGAAGAGCTAGATACAGGTACTCAAAAATCCAGGAGAAATGAATTAATGTACAATTATTATGGATTCCATCACACACTGGATTGCTCCTTCATGATAAACTTGATAAGTTAGCCAAGAAAAATTACCTTGAAGACAAATGTAGAAAATAACTAAGGTGTGTCTGTGTCTAGCATTAGCAATAATATCGTCGGGAGAGAAGTACATAACCTAACTGAATGTCATAGGAATGTAGATAGAAGCTTGAGTAAATACATTACCCACTATGATAACATGGACGTAGATAAGTATTATATATATATATATATATATATATATATATATATATATATATATATATATATATATATATATATATATATATATATTATTTATTAACACATCGGCCGTTTTCCACCAAGGGAAACTTTCATCATCATTCACTCCATCACTGTCAGAGGGGTGCTTTACACTATAGTTATGAAACTGCAACATTAACTTCCCTCCTTCAGAGTGCAGGCACTGTACTTCCCATCTCCAGGACTCAAGTCCGGCCTGCCGGTTTCCCTGAATCCTTTCATAAATGTTACCTTGTTCACACTCCAACAGCACGTCAAGTCCTAAAAATCATTTGTCTCCATTCACTCCTATCAAATATACTCACGCACGTTTGCTGGAAGTCCAAGCCCCTCGCACACAAAAACCTCCTTTACCCCCTTCCTCCAACTTTTCCTAGGCCGACCCCTACCCCGCCTTCCCTCCACTGCAGATTTATACACTCTTGAAGTCATTCTACTTTGTTCCATCCTCTCTACATGTCCAAACCATCTCAACAACCCCTCCTCAGCCCTCTGGATAATAGTCTTGGTAATCCCGCACCTCCTCCTAATTTCCACACTACGAATTCTCTGCATTATATTCACACCACACATTGCCATCAGACATGACATCTCCACTGCCTCCAGCCTTCTCCTTGTTGCAACATTAATCACCCATGCTTCACACCCATACAAGAGTGTTGGTATAACTATACTCTCATACATTCCCTTCTTAGCTTCCATGGATAAAGTTCTTTGTCTCCACAAACTCTTCAATGCACCGCTCACTTTTTTTCCCTCATGTAGTCCTGAGTTTCTTGACGAGGAATGTACATACACTCACCAAACCTTCACTGATTTACATTTTCCTTCCTTTTTCATCAAAGATTGCAAGAAAAGAATTCTCCACGCACCAACACCACTCCTAACAAAGTTATAATTCTTCCCAAGCAAACACTAGAGTCGCCATCGCATCCAGCACTTCAATAAAGGATCTAACCAGGACAAAATCCAAGCACCATGAACCAGTCAACGCAGGGGTTTACACTCTACCCTGTGGAGGCTGCGACAGGAACCTCGAAACACGTCTCAATGAACACATTAATGCATGTAGGAATGATAACTTGAACAATGCCTGTGTACAACACCGAAATTCTGCCAATCATCTCATGAAATTCAGGGACGCCCGATTAGTGATCAAAGAACCTAATTTCCGCAGACACAAGTGCCTTGAATCAGCATTAATCGCTGTTTCTAACACAATTAAACAAAACAAATGCAGCTTCATCATCTCTGAGGTCTTAGCAAGAATCCTCCTGAAAACAGTAAACCCTACCATCACATAGTCTCTCCTGCATATCCTACCACCAATATTTGTCTAACCTATTTTTATGCTACCCAAGTAATAGCTTTTATAACCTTTTATTCATGTGCTTGTTTATTGTTCTACCTTATTGTATTACTACTACTACTACAACTAATATTTCTACTACTACTACCACTAGTATTACTCCTCACTCTGAGCCTATATATACCCTGTGTCCATGTATTGTTTGTAACGGCTTGAAAAAGCTCCTGGAGAGCGAAACGTTGCCACAATTAAATGTTACATTAGTTGCATTTGTGTCCTTTTACTTAACAATCACTCTTCTTCCCTCCCGCACCCACTTTCCTGTAACCACAAACTTCTGCTGAACACTCTAACACTACATTGCCTACACTCTCACTAGCCCATCTATCCTCCAATAGTTGTTTATATCTTACCCTAACTGCCTCCTCTTTTAGTTTATAAACCTTCACCTCTCTCTTACTTGCTGCTTCTGTTTTCCTTGTATCCCATCTACCTTTTACTCTCACTGTAGCTACAACTAAAAAGTGATCTGATATATATGTGGCCCCTCTATAAACATGTACATCCTGAAGTCTACTCAACAGACTTTTATCTACCAATACATAGTCCAACAAACTACTGTCATTACGCCCTACATCATATCTTGTGTACTTATTTATCCTCTTTTTCTTAAAATATGTATTACCTATAACTAAACCCCTTTCTATACAAAGTTCAATCAAAGGGCTCCCATTATCATTTGCACCTGGCACCCCAAACTTACCTACTACACCCTCTATACGTGTTTCTCCCACTTTAGCATTTAGGTCCCCTACCACAATTACTCTCTCATTTGGTTCAAAAGTTCCTATACATTCGCTTAACATCTCCCAAAATCTCTCTCTCTCCTCTACACTCCTCTCTTCTCCAGGTGCATACACGCTTATTATGACCCACTTTTCACATCCGACCATTATTTTAATCCACATAATCCTTGAATTTATACATTTATATTCCCTCTTCTCCTTCCATAACTGATCCTTCAACATTATTGCTACCCCTTCCTTAGCTCTAACTCTCTCAGATACTCCTGACTTAATCCCATTTATTTCTCCCCACTGAAACTCGCCTACCCCCTTCAGCTTTGTTTCGCTTAGGGCCAGGACATCCAACTTATTTTCATTCATAACATCAGCAATCATCTCTTTCTTATCATCCGCACTACATCCACGCACATTCAAGCATCCCAGTTATATATATATATATATATATATATATATATATATATATATATATATATATATATATCCATTATATCCATATATATGTGTGTGTGGTGTTATTTATTTATTTATAATATGGAATATTATTTGACCATCTGGCGAGCAGTTCATACGAGGCCTCAACAAGCTCTTCAGCAGAATCAGTCTTGTGAAGTCTTAATTGCCTACTTGACGGAATAACATATAATTATAACACATGTTAGCAGTTATGAGCAACACTTGTGCCATCGCTAGGGTCTCAGTATCAGCAACACCACTTGTGCCATCGCTATTGTCTCAGTATCAGCAACACCACTTGTGCCATCGCTAGGGTCTCAGTATCAGCAACACCACTTGTGTTATCGCTTGGGTCTCAGTATCAGCAACACCACTTGTGCCATCGCTAGGGTCTCAGTATCAGCAACACCACTTGTGCCATCGCTAGGGTCTCAGTATCAGCAACACCACTTGTGCCATCGCTAGGGTCTCAGTATCAGCAACACCACTTGTGCCATCGCTAGGGTCTCAGTATCAGCAACACCACTTGTGCCATCGCTAGGGTCTCAGTATCATCAACACCACTTGTGCCATCGCTAGGGTCCCAGTATCAGCAACATCGTGCACAACATTCTCTCACACTGCTAAATGAGTCCACGAGAGCCATGTAAAAAACGCTCCACCTGTATGACTCTCCTTCATAAAATCGATCATAGTTAACAGTAATGCTGCTGTGAGTCGTTCCTTCTCTTATAATATATACAAAAGTGCTGCTGATTCCCCAAGTTCATATATTAAAATATTAATGCGAGAACACACACACACACACACACACACACACATACACACACACACACACACACACACACAGTACTAAAAACTATTTCTAACGTAGTGGATTCCGTGTTTCATTAAAATTATGCTAGTGTATATATATATATATATATATATATATATATATATATATATATATATATATATACACAGAAAGATCGCAGTCACCAGGATTCGAACGCACTACAGGGAGACTGGCAAGGTACCCCTAGTGACGCTCTATACCACTCTGCCACAAATACCTCAAAAGCTGGCCAGCATGGTTCACAAACCATGTTTCTTCCTATGACTTGTAAGTCATTGTCCTCAATGATTTGTTAAGTTATACCATGAATTAAGGAAAGATCCTGGACTTCACCTTACGAAAGCAGACAAAGCAAATGCGATAGTAATTATGTACAAGGTAGATTATAGTGGAAAAATGAACATGTTATTAGAAGACAGAAAGCCGATCTCTAAACTGCTGGCATGGTTGCCCTGGTACCTTACTGCTGGCAAGGTTCCCCTGGTACCTTACTGCTGGCATGGTTCCCCTGGTACCTTACTGCTGGCAAGGTTCCCCTGGTACCTTACTGCTGGCATGGTTCCCCTGGTACCTTACTGCTGGCATGGTTCCCCTGGTACCTTACTGCTGGCATGGTTCCCCTGGTGCCTTACTGCTGGCAAGGTTCCCCTGGTGCCTTACTGCTGGCAAGGTTCCCCTGGTACCTTACTGCTGGCAAGGTTCCCCTGGTACCTTACTGCTGGCAAGGTTCCCCTGGTGCCTTACTGCTGGCATGGTTCCCTGGTACCTTACTGCTGGCATGGTTTCCCTGGTGCCTTACTGCTGGCAAGGTTTCCCTGGTGCCTTACTGCTGGCATGGTTCCCCTGGTGCCTTACTGCTGGCAAGGTTCCCCTGGTGCCTTACTGCTTGCATGGTTCCCCTGGTACCTTACTGCTGGCAAGGTTCCCCTGGTGCCTTACTGCTGGCAAGGTTCCCCTGGTACCTTACTGCTGGCAAGGTTTCCCTGGTGCCTTACTGCTGGCAAGGTTCCCCTGGTACCTTACTGCTGGCATGGTTCCCCTGGTGCCTTACTGCTGGCAAGGTTTCCCAGGTGCCTTACTGCTGGCATAGTTTCCCTGGTGCCTTACTGCTGGCAAGGTTCCCCTGGTACCTTACTGCTGGCAAGGTTCCCCTGGTACCTTACTGCTGGCAAGGTTCCCCTGGTGCCTTACTGCTGGCAAGGTTCCCCTGGTACCTTACTGCTGGCAAGGTTCCCCTGGTACCTTACTGCTGGCAAGGTTCCCCTGGTACCTTACTGCTGGCATGGTTCCCCTGGTGCCTTACTGCTGGCATGGTTCCCTGGTACTTTACTGCTGGCAAGGTTCCCTGGTGCCTTACTGCTGGCAAGGTTCCCCTGGTACCTTACTGCTGGCAGGTTCCCTGGTACCTTACTGCTGGCAAGGTTCCCCTGGTGCCTTACTGCTGGCAAGGTTCCCTGGTCCTTACTGCTGGCAAGGTTCCCTGGTGCCTTACTGCTGAGTTCCTGTTCTGCTGGCGTTCCTGGTCTACTGCGGCAGGTTCCTGGTCTTACTGCTGGCAGGTTCCCTGGTCCTTACTGCGCAGTTCCTGGTCTTACTGCTGGCAGGTTCCTGGCCTTCTGCGTTCCTGGTCCTACTCGGGGTTCTGTCCTATGCTGGAAGTTCCTGGTACTACTGCTGGCAGGTTCCTGGTCCTACTGCTGGCAGGTTCTGGTGCTTACTGCTGAGTTCCTGGTCCTTTGCTGCAAGGTTCCTGGTCTACTCTGAAGGTTCCTGGTACCTTCTGCTGGCAAGGTTCCTGGTCCTTACTGCTGGCAGGTTCTGGTACTACTGCTGGCAGGTTCCTGGTCCTTTGCTGGCAGGTTCCTGGTCTACTGCTGGCAGGTTCCCTGTACTAGCTGGCAAGGCCTGGTCCTTACTGCTGGCAAGGTCCCTGGTCCTTACTGCGGCAGTCCTGTCTTACTGCTGGCAGGTTCCTGCCCTGCTGGCAAGGTTCCTGGTCTACTGCTGGCAGGTTCCTGGTCCTTACTGCTGGCAAGTTCCCTGGTACCTTACTGCTGGCAAGGTTCCCCTGGTCCTTACTGCTGGCAAGGTCCTGGTCTTATGGCAAGGCTGGGCTTACTGCTGCAGTTGTCTACTGCTGGCAGGTTCCTGGTACCTTACTGCTGGCAGTTCCCTGGTACCTTACTGCTGCAGGTCCCTGGTCCTTCTGCAAGGTTCCTGGTCCTTACTGCTGGCAAGGTTCCCTGGTACCTTACTGCTGGCAAGCCTGGTCTTAGGCAGTCCCTGGTCTTATCGGCAAGGTTCCGGTCTACTGCTGAAGGTTCCTGGTCCTTCTGCTGGCAAGGTCCCGGTCCTACTGCTGCAAGGTTCCTGGTGCCTTACTGCTGGAAAGGTTCCCTGGTACCTTACTGCTGGCAAGGTTCCTGGCCTTACTGCTGGCAAGGTTCCCTGGTCTTACTGCTGGCAAGGTTTCCTGGTGCCTTACTGCTGGCAAGGTTCCCTGGTACCTTACTGCTGGCAAGGTTCCTGGTCCTTACTGCTGGCAGGTTCCTGGTACCACTGCTGGCAAGGTTCCCTGGTCCTTACTGCTGGCATTTCTGGTCCTTACTGCTGGCAAGGTTCCCCTGGTCCTTACTGCTGGCAAGGTTCCCTGGTCCTTACTGCTGGCAAGGTTTCCTGGTCCTTACTGCTGGCAAGGTTTCCCTGGTGCCTTACTGCTGAAGGTCTGGTCCTTACTCGCAAGGTTCCTGGTACCTTACTGCTGGCAAGGTTTCCTGGTCCTTACTGCTGGCAAGGTTTCCCTGGTGCCTTACTGCTGGCAAGGTTCCCTGGTACCTTACTGCTGGCAGGTTCCCTGGTACCTTACTGCTGCAAGGTTCCCTGGTACCTTACTGCTGGCAAGGTTCCCTGGTGCCTTACTGCTGGCAAGGTTCCCCTGGTACCTTACTGCTGGCAAGGTTCCTGGTACCTTACTGCTGGCAGGTTCCCTGGTGCCTTACTGCTGGCAGGTTCCCCTGGTCCTATGCTGGCAAGGTTCCCTGGTACCTTACTGCTGGCAAGGTTCCCTGGTACCTTACTGCTGGCATGGTTCTGGTACCTTACTCTGGCAGGTTCCCTGGTGCCTTACTGCTGGCAAGGTTCCCGGTACCTTACTGCTGGCATGGTTCCCTGGTACCTTACTGCTGGCAAGGTTCCCTGGTACCTTACTGCTGGCAAGGTTCCCTGGTACCTTACTGCTGGCAAGGTTCCCTGGTACCTTACTGCTGGCAAGGTTCCCCTGGTCCTTACTGCTGGCAAGGTTCCTGGTACCTTACTGCTGGCAAGGTTCCCTGGTGCCTTACCTGGCAAGGTTCCCTGGTACCTACTGCTGGCAAGGTTCCCTGGTACCTTCTCTGGCAGTTCCCTGGTGCCTTACTGCTGCAAGGTTCCCCTGGTACCTTACTGCTGGCAAGGTTCCCCGGCCTTACTGCTGGCAGGTTCCCTGGTCCCTTACTCTGGCAAGGTTCCCTGGTGCCTTACTGCTGGCAAGGTTCCCTGGTACCTTACTGCTGGCATGGTTCCCTGGTACCTTACTGCTGGCAAGGTTCCCTGGTACCTTACTGCTGGCAAGGTTCCCTGGTACCTTACTGCTGGCAAGGTTCCCTGGTCACGCATTCCCACTGCTGGCAAGGTTCCCCTGGTACCTTACTGCTGGCAAGGTTCCCCTGGTACCTTACTGCTGGCAAGGTTCCCCTGGTACCTTACTGCTGGCAAGGTTCCCCTGGTACCTTACTGCTGGCAAGGTTCCCTGGTGCCTTACTGCTGGCAAGGTTCCCTGGTGCCTTACTTGCTGGCAGCAAGGTTCCCTGGTACCTTACTGCTGGCAAGGTTTCCCTGGTGCCTTACTGCTGGCAAGGTTCCCCTGGTGCCTTACTGCTGGCAAGGTTCCCCTGGTACCTTACTGCTGGCAAGGTTCCCCTGGTACCTTACTGCTGGCAAGGTTCCCCTGGTACCTTACTGCTGGCATGGTTCCCCTGGTACCTTACTGCTGGCAAGGTTCCCTGGTACCTACTGCTGGCAAGGTTCCCTGGTACCTTACTGCTGGCAAGGTTCCCTGGTACCTTACTGCTGGCATGGTTCCCCTGGTACCTTACTGCTGGCAAGGTTCCCCTGGTACCTTACTGCTGGCAAGGTTCCCCTGGTACCTTACTGCTGGCAAGGTTCCCCTGGTACCTTACTGCTGGCAAGGTTCCCCTGGTACCTTACTGCTGGCAAGGTTCCCTGGTGCCTTACTGCTGGCAAGGTTCCCTGGTGCCTTACTGCTGGCAAGGTTCCCCTGGTACCTTACTGCTGGCAAGGTTCCCTGGTACCTTACTGCTGGCATGGTTCCCTGGTCCTTACTGCTGGCAAGGTTCCCCTGGTACCTTACTGCTGGCAGGTTCCCTGGTACCTTACTGCTGGCAAGGTTCCCTGGTACCTTACTGCTGGCAAGGTTCCCTGGTACCTTACTGTGGCAGGTTCCTGCCTACTGCTAAGGTTCCCTGGTACCTTACTGCTGGCAAGGTTCCCTGGTCCTACTGCTGGCAGGTTCCCTGGTACCTTACTGCTGGCAGGTTCCCTGGTACCTTACTGCTGGCATGGTTCCCCTGGTGCCTTACTGCTGGCAAGGTTCCCTGGTACCTTACTGCTGGCAGGTTCCCTGGTACCTTACTGCTGGCAAGGTTCCCTGGTGCCTTACTGCTGGCATGGTTCCCTGGTGCCTTACTGCTGGCAAGGTTCCCTGGTGCCTTACTGCTGGCAAGGTTCCCTGGTGCCTTACTGCTGGCAAGGTTCCCTGGTACCTTACTGCTGGCAAGGTTCCCTGGTACCTTACTGCTGGCAAGGTTCCCCTGGTCCTTACTGCTGGCAAGGTTCCCTGGTACCTTACTGCTGGCAGGTTCCCTGGTACCTTACTGCTGGCAAGGTTCCCTGGTACCTTACTGCTGGCATGGTTCCTTGGTACCTTACTGCTGGAAGGTTCCCTGGTACCTTACTGTTGGCAAGGTTCCCTGGTCCTTACTGCTGGCAAGGTTCCCTGGTACCTTACTGCTGGCAAGGTTCCCTGGTCCTTACTGCTGGCAGGTTCCCTGGTACCTTACTGCTGGCAGGTTCCCTGGTACCTTACTGCTGGCAAGGTTCCCTGGTACCTTACTGCTGGCATGGTCCCTGGTACCTTACTGCTGGCATGGTTCCCCTGGTACCTTACTGCTGGCAAGGTTCCCTGGTGCCTTACTGCTGGCAAGGTTCCCCTGGTACCTTACTGCTGGCAAGGTTCCCCTGGTGCCTTACTGCTGGCAAGGTTCCCCTGGTGCCTTACTGCTGGCAAGGTTCCCCTGGTACCTTACTGCTGGCATGGTTCCCCTGGTGCCTTACTGCTGGCAAGGTTCCCCTGGTACCTTACTGCTGCATGGTTCCTGGTTTTGCTGGCAGGTTCCTGGTACCTACTGCTGGCAAGGTTCCCTGGTACCTTACTGCTGGCATGGTTCCCCTGGTACCTTACTGCTGGCAAGGTTCCCCTGGTACCTTACTGCTGGCAAGGTTCCCCTGGTACCTTACTGCTGGCAGGTTCCCTGGTGCCTTACTGCTGGCATGGTTCTGGTACCTCTGCTGGCATGGTTTCCTGGTGCCTTACTGCTGGCAAGGTTCCCCTGGTACCTTACTGCTGGCAAGGTTCCCCTGGTACCTTACTGCTGGCAAGGTTACCCTGGTGCCTTACTGCTGGCAAGGTTTCCCTGGTGCCTTACTGCTGGCAAGGTTCCCCTGGTACCTTACTGCTGGCAAGGTTCCCCTGGTACCTTACTGCTGGCAAGGTTCCCTGGTACCTTACTGCTGGCATGGTTCCTGGTACCTTACTGCTGGCAAGGTTCCCCTGGTACCTTACTGTTGGCAAGGTTCCCCTGGTACCTTACTGCTGGCAAGGTTCCCCTGGTACCTTACTGCTGGCAAGGTTCCCCTGGTACCTTACTGCTGGCAAGGTTCCCCTGGTACCTTACTGCTGGCAAGGTTCCCCTGGTACCTTACTGCTGGCAAGGTTCCCCTGGTACCTTACTGCTGGCATGGTTCCCCTGGTACCTTACTGCTGGCAGGTTCCCTGGTGCCTTACTGCTGGCAAGGTTCCCTGGTACCTTACTGCTGGCAGGTTCCCTGGTACCTTACTGCTGGCAGGTTCCCTGGTGCCTTACTGCTGGCAAGGTTCCCTGGTGCCTTACTGCTGGCAGGTTCCTGGTGCCTTACTGCTGGCAAGGTTCCCTGGTACCTTACTGCTGGCAAGGTTCCCTGGTACCTTACTGCTGGCAAGGTTCCCTGGTGCCTTACTGCTGGCAAGGTTCCCCTGGTACCTTACTGCTGGCAAGGTTCCCCTGGTACCTTACTGCTGGCAAGGTTCCCCTGGTACCTTACTGCTGTTTCCGCTGACAAAACTAAGTAACTTAGTGTAAATTAGCGACTGTACTATATAGACGAACCCTCCTACCAGTGTAGTCTGCTTGTTAGGTCACAGCTTAGTAGATTATAAACAGGTATCCATGAATTCAAGTTATGATGAACGCCTGTCACTGAATAAAGAGAATGATGAACAGAGGCTTGAAGTGTGGTCCTGGTAGAGCACTGGACCTGCGTCCTGGTAGAGCACTGGACCTGCGTCCTGGTAGAGCACTGGACCTGCTGCCTGTCAGGGCAACGGTTCGAGTCCCAGTCCATCTGTCTCTTTATACACAGGTTTCCATTTTCGTTGTTAGACGAGTCTTTAATATGGGTCAAAGTGAAAATTGTAAATATTGTATTTGAGGTGTTGAGTCGTGGTTTTTGTGGTGTTGTGTGGCAGAGGAGGGTTGGGGGGGGAGTAAAGGGGTTGTTGTCCTACTGCTACGACCCTTTCATCTTCCCCTCCCCTTCCCCCTCCCCCCACGGAAACACCGCCAACAACAGCTGAGGATCGATATCCAACAAGTGTTTGTACACAGGTAAAGTGGGTTGGAACTGGCTTACACACGCCACCTCTGATCCAAGCCAGGAAGTTGACACTCACACACACACACACACACACACGCGTTGCTGTATTTTGCACTATAGATAATGTTTCGTGCCGTCGAGAGCGCCTTCTTCAGTGGGCAGAGTGGCAAGCAACCACTCCAGGGTGATCTAGAACCAGCTGCCTGAGGTCAAGTGACTCAGTAATTGTTTGAATGAATGAAAGATGGATACAGCTGGTAAATGCTGCACTATTTTGTAGTTCCATCTGCTTTAAGAGCGTTAAAAAGAAGGTTGATGGTGATGGGAGAGGTGGTGATGGTGATGGTGATGGGAGAGGAGGTGGTGCTGGTGATGGGAGAGGAGGTGGTGCTGGTGATGGGAGTGGAGGTGGTGCTGGTGATGGGGGTGGAGGTGGTGATGGTGATGGGAGTGGAGGTGGTGCTGGTGATGGGAGAGGAGGTGGTGCTGGTGATGGGAGAGGAGGTGGTGCTGGTGATGGGAGAGGAGGTGGTTCTGGTGATGGGAGTGGAGGTGGTGTTGGTGATGGGAGTGGAGGTGGTGCTGGTGATGGGAGTGGAGGTGGTGCTGGTGATGGGAGAGGAGGTGGTGCTGGTGATGGGAGTGGAGGTGGTGCTGGTGATGGGAGAGGAGGTGGTGCTGGTGATGGGAGAGGAGGTGGTGCTGGTGATGGGAGTGGAGGTGGTGCTGATGATGGGAGAGGAGGTGGTGCTGGTGATGGGAGAGGAGGTGGTGCTGGTGATGGGAGAGGAGGTGGTGCTGGTGATGGGAGAGGAATGAACTTAATAGTGCAGGTTATAGGGGAGGGAAGTGTGCAGGTGCTGTGGGTTGCTGAGGGATAGAGGGGAGGGGGATATGAGAGGGGGTTATATTCCAAGTAAGGTGGCATGCAGGTGTTTTCACGTGTTTACAGCTGTGTACACATGCGCTCCTGGCATGAACTACGTGCGCCAGGGCAGCATACACATGTTGCTGGCGACGGACGTTTACACGTTCCAGCTTTTTCCTTGCACCTACAGGTGTTCTAGACACAGGCTGATTGTACAGGTGTTTTGGAGAAGCCGGAACTAACCTATCTGTTGTCAGCCTGCTAGTTCATGACCCACCCGGTTCGGTCCCAGACCAGACCTCCTGGTTGACGCTATGATCAATCAGGCTGCTAGTGCTGGCCTCACTCAGACCAACGTAGGCACTACAACCCGACTGATCTGAAAATTAACTTGAGGAGGGACATATCCAGTTCCCTCTGGAAGCCAGCTAGGAGTTTGGATGTGCTATGGGAGTGAATAATACTGAAAAATCTTGATTCTTTGATGCTTATTTAGTTCTGAACTGAGTGTATCTCTGCTTTGCCCCGAAGTGAAGGTTTTCACTATGCTGATCTGAAATCAGTTCCTCCTGTGTTCTAAAGGTATGAATTGTGATATATTTTTTCTGACCTGCAGTTGTAGAAAGTACAAACTTCAATTAAGCATTGACATTTATTTTGGTGCTAGAACCGACGTGGGGAAAGGCCTCGGTCAGATGACCAGAAGCTCCAGCTGTGGGTCATAATATGACTAAGACCCGCGTCAGGAAACAATTGTCCTGTTTCCTGACAAACCTTACCAAATTAACCTAACAGACACGGAGAGTGAAAATTCTCTAGTTCTGTAATGCCACTAGTCATAAACGGGGTTCTTACATAGAAGTATCGCACTCTAGACGCATCAAGCGCCATTAAGATGAGTTTAGGGACAAAAATCGGGAAAATAAATATTTGAAGTTATGATTTTTGTATTTATTTAAAAGGTTGGCCTTGAGAAATATTGATTGGAAATTAATATTTGGACCTGAACTCCCCTGTTTCAGCACCATCTCCTTCCTGTTTCAGCCCCTCCCCCTGTTTCAGCCCCCTCTCCCCCTTCCTGGAGCTGCAGGTGGCAGTAAGTGTTCACCGACTGCTTTCTGACACTGAGCAGCACTTTACGAAGTACGTTGGCTTTATACGTATTTCAAGCGTTTTTTAAAATCCATTTTCAAAAATATGTTGGCTGCCTGTTGTCTACCTGTTGTCTACCTGTTGACTACCTGTTGTCTACCTGTTGACAACCTCGGCAGTCTGATCTCAGGCTAGCTTTATGCCGCCAGTGTTTTCCAGGCGTAAATTATGACATATTTTGGCTTGCACTCTGGGGACCGGTTGAATGATTTTAGAATGACATGATGTGCTTGGCTTCCCTTGTTTAATTGGTAATTATTATCCAGCCTGTAAATTTCCTTGTAGACAGAAACTCTGTTGTCTTGCTGGAGCTTAAGATCTTCCGACGTGATTACTCACAGGTCCCTCACACTCATCTCAGACGCCACCAAGTTACTTGATCGCTTTTTATAATGTCTTTTAAGTTTTATTACTAAAATATCCGAAGGCGAGCAGCTGAAATTTATCCTCACTGAACATCGACAACTAAATGGTTATAACTGACATTAATTTTTAAAGGGGTGGACCGGTAAGCCAGCGGAAGGCCTCGGTCAGATGACAAAAAGCTCCAACAACGGCGGGTCATCATCTGACTAAGACCCGCGTCAGGAAACACTTGTCCTGTTTCCTGACCAACCTTACCTAACCTGACTGAACATCACAGTATTTTCTGTGGCTCACAAAAAGACTTGTTTTACACCAACTTGTAGCTTTGTCGTTCCCTCGGCAGACGTCACATCATTCACTGCTGTGGTTTGTCGTTCCCTCGGCAGACGTCACATTCACTGCTGTGGTTTGTCGTTCCCTCGGCAGACGTCACATTCACTGCTGTGGTTTGTCGTTCCCTCGGCAGACGTCACATCATTCACTGCTGTGGTTTGAGTCTTTGTGGTAAATATAAGAATGAGAATATAAACCTGGTCAAATACTCTGCCTTGAAATACAGTTTTATGTTTTACTGTTGAGGATTATAATCTTTGTTGATTATTATTGTGTGGAACCTATTTGTTAGAAAGTCAATAATATACCTACTTTCTGTCAGTTAATTGTCAGGCATAAATGTTATGTGTTACCACACGATGACCGCACTTGTTACCACACGATGACCGCACTTGTTACCACACGATGACCGCACTTGTTACCACACGATGACCCACTTGTTACCACACGATGACCGCACTTGTTACCACACGATGACCGCACTTGTTACCACACGATGACCGCACTTGTTACCACACGATGACCGCACTTGTTACCACACGATGACCGCACTTGTTACCACACGATGACCACACTTGTTACCACACGATGACCACACTTGTTACCACGATGACCGACTTGTTACCACACGATGACCGCACTTGTTACCACACGATGACCGCACTTGTTACCACACGATGACCACACTTGTTACCACACGATGACCACACTTGTTACCACACGATGACCACACTTGTTACCACACGATGACCACACTTGTTACCACACGATGACCGCACTTGTTACCACACGATGACCACACTTGTTACCGCACGATGACCGCACTTGTTACGCACGATGACCGACACTTGTTACCACGATGACCCACTTGTTACCACATGACACCTTGTTACCCACGATGACCGCACTTGTTACCCACGATGACCGCACTTGTTAACGCACGATGACCGCACTTGTTAACCGCACGATGACCGCACTTGTTACCGCACGATGACCGCACTTGTTACCGCAAGATGACCGCGCACTTGTTAACGCACGATGACCGCACTTGTTACCACGATGACCCACTTGTTACCCGATGACCCACTTGTTACCGCACGATGACCGCACTTGTTACAGCCTTACGCACTTGTTACGCCGATGACCACGTTCGCTTGTTACCGCACGGTGACCTGTTACCGCACGATGACCGCACTTGTTACCGCACGATGACCGCACTTGTTACCGCACGATGACCGCACTTGTTACAGCACTTGTTACCGCACTTGTTACCGCACGATGACCGCACTTGTTACAGCACTTGTTACCGCACGGTGACCGCACTTGTTACCGCACGATGACCGCACTTGTTAACGCACGATGACCGAACTTGTTAACGCACGATGACCGCACTTGTTAACGCACGATGACCGCACTTGTTACCGCACGGTGACCGCACTTGTTACCACACGATGACCGCACTTGTTACCGCACGATGACCGCACTTGTCGAAGGCTTTCGTAGTGTTAATGTTGTGATGACATGTTTTTAGCGATCTCATGTCCACATTCATCTTCCAGTGTTTTGATAATGTTTGTGACGTCGTTGCTTCCGGGTTATAGTTTTTGTGATTGCTATACTGCCAACTTTGCGTGAGCCAACTTTTATTAGTCTTGATTCTGTCTGTTAAATAAAGTATAATCTTGGGAATTGGTTTATATACTCGTAAATGAGCACGTTGCTATCTTACTTATTGGAATTTATAAACTTTGGGGACTTTTATGGTTAGTCTGCTAAAAAAATAGTTTGCATTCGTTACATTCAGAACTATCGTCCATTTTATGAAACTAAGAAATAACTCACTAAACGTAAAGTTGCCATGATTTTTTAACCTTCTCCTTCATACATAGAGGAAACTGCTAATAGTCACTTAGCTGTCTCCAAGAGAAACTTATCGATGGAGCTGTCGTGCCTGCGTTGGCTGCTAGCACCAGCAGCCTGACTGATCAGGTCATCAGCGTGTTCGGTTGGTCTGAGACCAGACCGCGGGGGCGATGAACCCCCCCCTTCCCGGGGTCCACTGCAGGTAGACCCGTTGGTCCAACATTGACTTTTTTGAAAGATTATGCTTATTACTTAAATATATTTCCCTCCTGACAGTTGCTTAAGACAGTGTTTGTAACACTGATGGGAAGACACTGTTTGTAACACTGATGGGAAGACAGTATTTGTAACATT